>OX639998.1:49477581-49479632 GCA_951828415.1 Anomoia purmunda | reverse complement strand
CCCACATTTCGACGCTGGATATCATGGTGTTAATGATACTGCCAGGTCTCAAAGTGCCAACAACAGTCTCCACACTCTCCCTGAAGGCGGCAAAATTTCCACATTCAAAGAAGGTGTGATATGCGTCATCTTTAACATTTTCACAGTACGAGCAGAATGGCGAATCCACCCTACCCATCCTGTGCAGATAATCCCGAAAGTACCCATGGCCCGTGAGGAATTGGGTCAGATAGAAGTCAACCTCTCCATGTGATCGCTTTAACCATGGCTCGAGGTTGGGTATCAGCCTGTAAGTCCAACGACCCTTCGTGCTCGCGTTCCAGCTTTGCTGCCATTTTTGGATCAATCGCTCACGTGCACGCACCGCGGCTGTTGCTCGGTCTGTCTGGGTGCTGGAAGTATATATTTCCTTCCGCTCGAAAGCAAGTAGATCAACTGGCATGACCCCGGAAACCACTAGAACTGCGTCTTCTGACACCGTACGGTATGCTGACACGACGCGCAAAGCTCCTCTGCGCTGTACCGATGCCATTTGAACTCGGTATTTATTGACTTTTAAAGCGTCAGCCCCATATTTCTGCCCCGTACAGGAGCACCGATTGGACAGTCGACATCAGGAGTTTTCTCCTGGCAGGCCTGGGGCCTCCAACATTTGCCATTAGCCTACTGAGAGCAGCCGTGATACGCGCAGCCTTCTCGCAGGCTCCGCGTATATGCTCCCAGAATGTTAGCTTATTGTCCAACTTCACCCCTAGGTACCTAGTGGACCCCACACGTTGTCACGGGCTGAGTCCCGACCATCATATCTATTATAGTAGGAATGCGCTTCCTGGTAAGCAGCACGATCTCCGTTTTGGCTGTTGCCAGTTGGAGCCCATGGTCACTCATCCAACCGTTCACGGAACGCATTATCTGGTTCAATCTCAGCTGCGCTAACTGTGTGCTGCGTGCTGTTATCACGGCGGCGACATCATCCGCAAAAGCGACGAGGAAAGTGTTCCCTGGCATTTCCATTCGGAGTAAGCTGTCATATATTACGTTCCAGAGATCTGGGCCAAGTACAGATCCCTGGGCCGCTCCTCCGGTTACGGGTCTCTTTCTCTGGCCCTGGTTTGTCTCATACAACAGCGGTCTCTGAGATAGTCGCTCAACATATTCAAAAGGTACGTTGGCACCCTGAACAACCGTTCCAGCGAGTCGAGCATATCGCTCCATCTTGCCGAATTGAAGGCGTTTTTAACATCAAGTGTTACTAATAACACTATGGGCCGTGCCTGAAGGCAGGCCGTGTTAGCCCTCTGTACCGCCTCGATCACCTCGCTTATCGCGCCGATGGTGGAGTGTCCCCTCCTAAAGCCATGTTGCCGAGGTGAAAGTCCCCGGCGTTTTCGATGGCCGAGCCTAACCGAACTTTGAGCAGACTCTCCATCATCTTCCCCGCGGTGTTAAGCATACACAGCGGGCGGTAGGATGACGGGGAGTTGGGGTCTCCCTTGCCCTTGGGTATAAGCACGAGCCGGGCCGTCTTCCACTGGGTCGGAAACACCCCAGCTTTAAGACAGCTGTTATACATGTTTAGCAGAAGCTCAGGACAACCATGTGCTGTCAATTTGATTGCTTCCGCTGGTATTCCATCTGGCCCCGGAGCCTTGCCCGGCTTCATGCTGTGCAGGGCTTGCTCAAGCTCATCTGCACTAAAAAGTGGCACCTCAGCCTGTCCCACCTCGACTGGTGTGTATATTCTTATTGGATGGGTGGGAAAAAGGGTGTCGACTATGTTCCGCACCTGATCCTCATCCATTACCTGTGTTGGCTTATGAAACTTCTTCATAACAGTTTTGTACCCCTGACCCCATGGATCTCGGTCCACTTCATCGCATAGCGCTTTCCACGAGTTCCTTTTACTCTTCTGTATTTCCGCACAAAGAGCTTTCTTGGCGCTCTTGTATGCGGATGCCCTAGTAAGTGCCTCAGGCCTGCCACGCGCGCGAGTTGATAGCCGCCGCATTCTGTGGCAAAGCCGTCGAAGCTCCGCGATACGGTCATTCCAC
>OX639998.1:49465081-49472581 GCA_951828415.1 Anomoia purmunda | reverse complement strand
AACCAACAAAAATTAATTTACGCCCCTTCGGCATAAATTTCGATTGATTTCGCTGCTTTTGTAATGCTACGGTTTCGCATCCAAACATTCTTAAGTGAGAAACAGATGGTTTCCAACCAAACCAACACTCGTATGGAGTTCTACCTTGAAGAACCTTTGTGGGTGCACGATTTCTTAAATAAGTTGCCGTATTTACAGCTTCAGACCACAAGCTTATTGGAAGTTTAGATTCTTCTATCATACACCGCCCCATTTCGACCAACGTTCTATTTGCTCTTTCAGCAATTCCATTCTGTTGAGGCGTGTACGCTACAGTCGTTTGGTGCCCTATTCCGTTTTGCTTTAAAAATGAATTAAATTCGGCACTAAGGTATTCCCTACCATTGTCGCTGCGCAAAACTTTGATAAACGAACCGGTTTCTCTTTCCGCTTTCAACTTAAATTCCTTAAACGCATTTAACGCTTCAGATTTTTGTTTCAAAAAATATGTTGACATATACCGCGTATAATCATCAATAAATGTGATGAAGTATAAAGATCCACCTTGCGAAGTGTTTCGCATCGGGCCACAAATATCTGTGTGAATTATTTCTAGTTTTCTTTTGCTAATTACAGTGCGGTATGAGACAAAAGGCTTACAAGAAATTTTACATAAAGCGCATGTTATGCATGAAAAATCTTTCGGCATTTGAATATCTAACCCACGAACCATTTGTCTATTAGACAACGTACATAAATCTCGTGCATTCAAGTGCCCATATCGTCGATGCCACAAATCAAATTCTGTCGACTTCTCACAACTCGACAATGCATATTCTTCTACGAAATTTACTAAAAATATACCACAGCCTTTTTCAGCAACAAAAATTAAAGCACCTTGTTTGGTGTACGCAAAAGCTTTATTCTTAGTGAATTTAACTGAGTGTCCATTTCTAATAATTTTGCCCACAGACAAAAAATTTGATTTCAACTCAGGTACAAACAGTACTTCTGATAGTATAATGTCAGCTTGGGCTGATTTAACTTTTACATTACCTATACCTTTCGCTAAAACGTTCTCTCCAGATGCCAATACAACCTTCTGCGTATGCTCTCTGTACGAGGTGAACAGTTCTTTGTTGTTGCAAATATGCGATGATGCTCCGCTGTCTAAGATCCACTGCTTTTTATTATCCGTTAGGTCACCGTCATACGTACCAAACACGACTTCTGATTTCGCTGCACTTTTGCACTGGGCTCGCACATGCCCTCTCTTCCCACATGCATAACACTTGATGTTGTTTGTACTCTGCTTATTCCACTGTTTTCGCTTCGTGTTCTGTTTGACCTTCACGTCACCCACAGCATAAATTACATGCTCACCTTCACTGACCTTTCCATGTCGGCGCTCTTCTTCCTCAAAAATTTTCATCTTCAAATTGTCGATTTTAGGTAAATCATCTCTGCTCTCGATGGCCACAACGAAATTCTCCATGTCTTCTGGTAGGCTGCATAGGAGCATTATGCTCAAAATGTCGTCAGGAATTGATACGTCAATCTCCTTGAGGCTTTCAGCAATCGAACAAAAATTGTTGACTTGACTGCTGTAACTCATATTACCTTGAAATTGAAATCGCACCAGCTTCTTGAACAGGTTGACTTTTCGGGCAGGTCCTTTAGCTCGATACGTGTCGGATAACTTAATCCAAGCACCTTTCGCAGAAACGCAATTTTTGAGATTTAATAACTCTGATGGCTTCACACACAGGGTTATGGTCGCGAGGGCCTTTTTGTCGTCCGATATCCAAGCTGCTTTCTGTTCCGCTGTAGCAGCGCTGCTGCATAACGTCTCAATCACGTGCCAATAATCCAATGTCACCAGCAAACTCTTCATTTGGACTGACCAAACGGTATAATTTTCTCCATTCAATTTTTCTATTTGCGATAGTGCACTCGCCATTTTATCGACCAACGATATCTACTTTTAATCAAAAACTTTATTCAAAATATTTCGAGACCACGTGTATTTTATGATGGAGCCAAGATCTGGGCCCATAACCAATGTTATCAAAGTTAAGAGACCAAGGAATAAAACACACGACCGTCTAGTTAAAGCGAGTTTAATTGAATGAACGAATGAAGAACATAAGAGAATACATAGTGTGATAATATGTACAAGTTCAAATGGAATATATGGAAAGTAACAGTTACATATGCAGTTGAGTTGTAATATACAGGGTCATGTTCTAACATTATTAATATTCATATTATTCATATTATTATTATTAGTCATATTATTATTATTCATATTATTATTATTATTCATATTATTATTATTCATATTATTATTATTCATATTATTATTATTATTATTCATATTATTATTATTATTATTATTATTCATATTATTTGTTTCTAGCCTCCAAAATAAATATCTACGATTCAACTTTTATTGCTTTAATTCGCGGCACTATCACTACGACAACCGCTTTGTTCCGCTGCCAACTTCGCACTCACTCACTCGCTCGAACATCCTCCGGCCTTGAGACTCGATATATCTCGAGGCTCAACAGGTTCTACTAGTGCTGGCGAAGGCATTTGTAATAAGCGGTTAACGGATAGTTATCTTATGTACTAGCGTTCAGCTGCCTAAATATAGTTTTGCCAATTGTCCCATTTTTCTCCTAGGTTGTTCCCATTCAGTTTCGTCTTTTTTACCGCCGTTGAGAAACTCTTGAAGATAGCCACCACTTTATTATTCTCGAAACTTTTGCATGTTAATCTGTCGACATTGCCTATACGTTGTTCGATTCTCCGGCCATTCAATAAGAATTTGCTCGCTTGGAGCTGGCATAAAAGGTTCCCTAAACAATAAGTTTGCGGATTTAGGCTCTAAGGATCTGCATTTTGGACACATAAAGGATAACAGGCTATCACCGATAACACAAAGCAGATGGTATTTAGCAAATTCAACCACAGCCTCCCAAATGGCAGTCAGTTTAGCACACTGACAACCGACATCTGCCTGAGTTCTGACCAGCCCGAAACCCCTCACATGTTACGGCTATGACTCCGTGGCTTCGCGCGCACGCGCTGTTACACATCAGAAAGCAATGACTTCAAATTTGTTTCGCCTATGTTAATCGATGTCTCGTTACCGGCTGATTGGAACTGATAAAGTTCCAAGAGGACCGAAGCTGGATTTATGGAGTGTAGTTTCATGTCGAGGATTATTGCTGCTCTTTATTCTACATCTGTTAAACCCATACACCAACGCCCAACTGCATTTTGACTTTTGCTGGCTGATCAAACGTTGTGTGCGCTTAAGGGACAGATCTATCTCGGGACCCGTAAGGAGCATCCGGAGGACGGCCGTATGCGTCGCAAACAACTTATATATATACTTGTTTCGCTGATCAACTTCACCTGTGCACTTGTGTTGTGGTAGATTGCAGATGCTCGGCTGACTGGAACGAAACAGAACTGCTGAACTACCTTAGCAGGTTTTACCTTAATTTTCTAATTGCTACACATTTCACAGGTCATAGACGAGAGGCCTGCGATGCCCAGGTTGCGTGCCATGTTACAGTATACCAAATTTCTGCTCTGACCTTTAACCCACGCATAGACATTTTGAAAACTGTGGGTCGTACCATTTCCCACTACCTACAGAACGAGGACTCATAACCATCAGCAGTATGCAGCATCTAGGCGTATGCGACTGGAATGACCCCCGCTGTAAATATTCCGGAGAACTGAATGTATTCGCGATGATCGTGGAGAAATATACAGAACAATGGAGATTCCGCAAAAGGCGTATGCAAGAATCGATTACTTACAAGACTCCACGCTGCTGAAAATGCGCTTCCAATGATTTCACGCAGACAGCTTACACTTATAATGCGCCCATTGAGATGCCCATCAGGCTGGTATGGCTCAGTTATTAATCCACCATCATTGCTACAAAATTACTTCTGATATTCTTCGATAGTGCTTTTATGAGCATCTCGATACAATGCATACGTGATTATCAACCAGCAGCCAAGCTAAGGAAAACCGAACCGAAACCTTCCCTTAAAATTCCCTCATAAAGTCGTCGATAAATATTTCGTGAAATTCCCATAATGACGTGTACTTAAAATGTACTTAATTCCACTGTCGCATTATTTCTTATGATGGCTTACATCGCAGGGGTTTTCTTTAATTCTTTATATCCCCATAAGGATACTGGTATATAGTAGCTGGCCTACCAATATCGCAACTTGTATTATGTACATATGCCTACTAACCTCGGTATCGAGAAATTATAAGTGACCTTGAAAAACGCGCAACCAGTTTCAACAGCCGACGGCCAGCAGTGACTTGTCCTACGTAAAACAAATCTTATCGTATGATAGCCCAGCGGCTACCAGCCTCCGTACCCAATAATGGCATAAATCTCGCTTACGCCGTTACATAACGACATATTGCATAGGCACTCCTTAACCCGCAGGTATCCCCCAAGTCACGCACTTACTCCGTTACGCCCTTCAAGAATCAATTCATGTAGATTCAACAATTAACTGAACTTAACACATATAAATTCTGCCTTTAACCACCTTGATTCTCTGATACGATTCTAAGTCGCTGATACGCCTTTAGTAAATCAATTCACAAATACCCATTATGACGCAGATAGTTGTGTTTATAATTCGCTGTTATCGCTTTAGAAACTAATTCTCAACAACGCTTAAAGTCACCGACGTTATATAGGCAGATGTTACGCTACCCAGATCAATTTATTTATAATCTACCATATAAATAAACATACCGCTATCCTGAATTTGAAGAATTAGTTTATAAGACGCCTTAAATCTCCGATACTTTTGTAAAGCGCTGTGAATCCATTAGCTATCAATTCGCAAATGCGCTTTAAGTCGCAGTTATAAATGCTTATCTTTAGTTCGCAGTTACGCCCTTAAGAAATCACTTTAACAAGACGCATTAAGTCGCAGATATAAGTCGCTATTAGCGCTCTACAAACGAATTCGCAGATATAAGTCGCTATTATCGCTCTACAATCCAATTCACCAAAACGCTTTAAGTCGCCGGTGGGGGTTTATAAACCGACTGAAAATCAATTTCATCTTAAGATTTTTTAAGTCGCTATTATTTCTCAATGAATTGGTTCCTTTAGAACACTTTAAGTCGCAGATATTTCTCAATTCGGATAATAAACCGTGTTAACTTTATTCACCTTACCATTATCGAAACCCTAAACATACGAACCAACCGTCTTGGTTATCTTCGCTTCAGCCAATTTCAATGGTAATCTTCTTTCAGAGGTTCTGAAAATTATCGCGTAATCGTAAGTTTTCTGCAGGCTACCATAACCCCCTGAATCCCCACCATTGCTTTAAAATTGTGTATCATATTCGGCCCAAGCTCCTGAAACCGATATTTTGCCCTTAAACCTCGCTCGTCCCGTCGCTGATACACCCTGAATGAAACTCGAATGATGGTGTCTCTAGTCGCAAATGGGTTCACAATTCGCTGTATTTATTTATATCAATTACTTAATAAAGCCGTTTTTTTAAGTCGCGGGTGGCCGATATTTCCCAACTATTGTGCTCAAGTCGCTGTTACATATTCCATAAAAAATGAGCTTCTTAAGTCGCAGATACGTTTGAAAGTAGCTACTATACTCTTAATGAGTTGATCACTAAACTAACATACATATTTACCTAGTGCGCACCAAATCGCTGTCTTCCAAGCCCTAACCATACGCAATATTCCCCTAGATTGCCTGTTCTCTCTTAATTTTGCCAACTCTAAATGTTTCCAGCAAAGTTTTCCGTACAAAGTCGCCCAAAACCTGATAAATTGTAACGGTTGCTAAGAACTATTATAAACTCGTACGTGAAGGAACATACCCAGGGCGAATTCATATATGGCAACTTCACCCTCAAGCAGCTACATAATTGAATTCGCTTGATGAAAGTTAAGTCAAAGTTAAGTTTTGGTTGTAAATCATACTTTCATTGTGCATCTAATTTTGATTTTGTACATATTACACCAACTGATATGAATGCGCCTTGCACATAAATATTGTCTCCGTGAATATAACACGAATGGCCATCGGACCATGCTGAGCAATGAAATCTTAAGTGGGTTTCATTCTGGCACCCCATACGCATGCGCACATAGATACGTATCTCCTGAATGAGTACAGAACAAAACACCCACTATATGCATGTATGTATGTACATATATGTATTTACTCATACATATATTCGCACATCTCTCCTTCGCCAATCGCTAATTGGAAAAAACGCATTAAGTCGCATAAAGTAGCATAGGAACGCTCTGAAATATTCGCTGAATTCCAAACAAACTCGCCGCATATCCCAAAAGCTGAATAAAAAGTACATAGGCCATAAAATGAGACTCTCGCTGTACTCCTTGCCAGCCTGAACCACGTGCGCATATGAAACACATACATACATACATACCTACGTATTTAATTACTTTCAAGACAGCAATGCCACTAACAAACGCGCTCGCTAGTCTAACCCAAGTCCGCATATTACAAACATATGCACATGTGTACACCACTATCAGAGAACATCAGAAACAACAGAAATAAGTTGCGCCATGAAACACTCGCCGAAATCTTCACAACTCTCCCTAAGCTGCACAATAAACCCTTCTCTTTGGTAGTCCGCACCAACTGCGCATATGAAACTCATTCCCATGTTTCTCTCAACGAAACTCGCTGTAGTCTTCGCCGGTCCGATCCACCTAAGCATATAAGCAGATATGTACATACATAAGTATGTACATATGTACATACATTACTGCCACACAGCAACGCCGCTAAGAGAAACTCACTTTAGCGCAGAAATACTTGCGGAATCCATACAAACCTGCCGCATCCATAACAATAAACTGCGCACGAGGTACAGACGCAATAAAATACAAGGCAGCCTCTCCACGAAACGCTCGCTTTACTCTTCACTCGTCTGAATCAAGTGCGCATATAAAATACATACAGTTACGGACAATAAAATATAATCAAGTCGGTTGCTGCGAAATAATCAGCGGTTGTTTCTCTTTGCTATTATATTTCCGATAACTTTTATCTGTACTCGTATCTCTACCCTATTTGTCGCTTAAAACGTCATAATGGTAAACCGTTTTCGTTTTACTGTTCCCTTTGCGTTTAAACCCTGCAGCAATGGGATTTTAAAAGTGTTTTCTGTTTTTTGTTTCTTTAATACAATAACTATTCACGCGTGGTTAAGTTACTAATATGCTTAATTAATAAAAGCTGATTAAATACGTGTTTTAATTTGGTTAAGAAATCTTTTAAATAACTGTTTTTGGCAAATATATGTATGTGGAGGGAATGCCCGATTCCATTATACCGCCAGCAACTGTATGTACGCTACTGCGTGACACACAACAACGACAACTAAATCACGTAAGAAACGTTCTTTGCGACAACATAGGAACGCGCTGATTGTTGAAACACTTCGAATT
>OX639998.1:49242581-49457581 GCA_951828415.1 Anomoia purmunda | reverse complement strand
TGCCTCTAATAAATTGTTTACAACCGTGCCTGTCGTAGTATTCCACCATTGATTCATCGTAGGACAAATTCCGCTCTGGATGAAAATTTTTAGCAAAATTCGCTTTCAAAGCATCAGTTAGGGGTCTCAATTTCCATATTTTATCCGATAAATCTGTCTTTCCGGGGTCAATAAAGTCAACGCTCCAATATGCTTCTTTGTTTGGAGAATAGGTATGCCCACTTATTATCAGAATTCCTAAAAATACTTTCATTTCTCCAACTGTAATATTTGGGTTCCCATTATTATTTAAGAGCGAATATCTGTTTGACTCGTCACACAGCATTTGCAATAATTCATCATCAAAAAACTTTTGGAATTGCTCATATGGCTCTAGGTTGCTGCAGTCACTGTAATTACCCTCAGGGAAAATTGGAGATCTAGGTTCGATATTATCATCGACCCACGTAAAGGATGGTTTGGCTCTCTTAGCCTTACTATGTGACTGACCTGCAGTTATCTTACGACGACGAGAATTGGTTTGTTCCCTAGGCTTTTGAGTTGAACGCGATGTACTCGGCTTTTCGGATGCTTGCACAGAAGCAAATGATTCCTCCAAAAGGTTTACTTCTAACTCTGAGATAGAATGATTCAAGCAGTCTAAAATTCCAGCGTCTATATCAAAGTCGGGGTTCTCTTCAAAGTCGGTATTTTTTCTTGTAACAATTTCACAATCCTCGACAAGCTGTGTATGTGACAAGTTTTCCAAAGTACCGCCGTCTTCATCTGCCGAATCATCACCTGAAAGAGCACCCGCGTCAGGAGCCTCTATATATATAGCTTCCACTTCTTCTTCTTCATTATTTGTCAATTCGTCCAAAACTGCGCAAACTTCTTCAACAGTTAGTTTTGCCCTAATAAAGGAAGAACACGCACATAAATATGTATATTATATATAGTTATACAATTCATAAGGTGAACCCGCGAACGTGACATATATGTATGTCACAGCTACACAAGACGAAAAAAAAACCTACAAATACAGTCATTTTAAATTTTCTTTTTTATTAGCATAAAATTTCAAACACTATCAAAATATACAAAACACTCTTTTCACATAAATCGGTGACACTTTATTAAAAATCGTACTTACCGACAACGTGTTCCCATTTCGACAGTTTTTTTAGGTGTATGAAATCGGCTTCGTGTTCACTGCGCTACTAATTTTGCTACACTAAACGGAAAGGGCAAAATATAGCGCACACTTATTCTTTGATTTGTTCACTTCAATTCTAATTTATAATTTGGAACATTTAAAATTGCATTTCGAAAAAGTCGTAGATTTATGTGAAAGATCGGAGCGTTACATATATGTAACACTAGCGTTTAATGAGTTAAGACATTGTTTGCAAATTCTGTTACCACTGTGCATTCGGCTGAGGAGAATCAAAATGAACATTTTTTAATTGCCGATACAATTGTCAACAAATATTTGACACAAATTAGAATTGTAAAAAGAAAGAGAAAAGAATTTGAACTTTTGTTCAACAAGTACAGAGTAATTTATGTTGCAGAGAGTGATTTAAATGAAAATGCTTATTTGGTCGATTTATTTAGAACACATACATATAAAAAAGGGTAAAATCGGTGTTCATTCAGAGTTGCCTGATTCCCAGTATCATGTCATTCAGAAAAAATTAATAAGTTTATTTTTAAATGATAGTAAGATTAGCTTCACTAAATGTACAAAGTTAGCCCACGATATTGAAACAAAAGTAGAGTTGTTTACGATTATTGAAAAAATACATCTTGGCGACAATCACAGGGGTGTTATAGAAAACTATGAACAAATGAAATTTGATTTCTTTTATCCGAACTTCTTGAGGATATATATAAATAAATTTATAAATAACTGTGACAAATGCAACATGTGCAAATATGATCGCAAGCGCTTTAAAAAATATTTAAACCAAACAGAAACACCAAGCAAGCCAAACGAGATCGTGCACATCGATATTTTCCATATATCACGCCTTTATTTTTTAACCTCGATTGATAGGTTTACGAAAATGGCATCAATGCACAAACTGGATGATAAAAACATGTGCACAGTTAAAGTTAAGCTATTGGAACGAATTTCATACTTAGGGACACCAGAAAAAATTATAATGGATAATGAATTCAATAATTCATTAATCCGTATATTCTGTAGAAAAAATAATATTCATGGATATTTCACAACACCCAACAGCCACACTGGCAATGCCGTTTCCACTCAACGATAATTGAACACATACGAATTTTAAATGACTCAAGAATAAACGAAACAATGAAAGAAATTGTAATAAGAGCGGTCGAATTTTACAATAATACAATTCATAGCATAACAAAAACCAAACCACTTGATTTTTTGTACAAACCAGATTTAGATCTAAAAAAATAAAAATAAATATTTTTAATGAAAAAACAAGAGCAATTAATAAAATAAATTCAAAGAGAGATAAGATTCCAAAATATAGTAATAAAAAGTTATATATAAAAAACGCCCAACCAGCGAGAAACAAAATATCTGAAAGATATACTATTTATAATAAAAACAACCCAAGCAAAATCGGTGTTGCATTAATGAAAAGGCCAATAAAATGCTTTTCTACATTATAACTTGGAAAACAAAAATTGTCTTTATGAAAACTATATTGATCCTTCTGTTACAACCATATTAATTATTAATTAAGAAAAAGGAGAAAACATTTTAATATTAAGAATTTGATGAGGTGTATATTTAAGTAATTTTTAAGAATGAGAAAAAAAATTATTTTTGTATTCAAAGTTTTTAGTTTACTGCAATTCGAAGGGACTCGAATTTTTTAAGAAGCGGAGAGTTATGTATGTACTCTCACCCACTCAGTTGTAAGAGAGAGTTATGTATGAACTCTCACCCATTCAGTTGTAAGAGAACTGTTCCTTATTCGAACACGCACTTTACGCGTGCATTGGAAAACCACTGTTAATAATGTTCAATATTAATTTGCGATAAGAGTGAAGAAAAGCCAGTGAATGGGCATCCAGGATCGAATAAAGGTGAACTTCAGTAAAAAGTTAGAAACATTGAGTTTTATTAAAATATATAAATTGCATACCAAAGTGTGTATGTTTGTGTTTTCTCATATAAGCGTCATGTTTTTGAAGTCGTGGCGCTGCGACTTTCTTTACCCGATGTAAAAAATCACTCTTATGCTGCTAAAGAAGTTTTACTTCAATTATTTCAATAACGTCAGATTTATATAGGATTAGATAGTCATATTCCAGTTGTGTGTTAAACCAATTCTGGGCAACGGTTTTATGATCCGAAACAATCAAAATAACGGTTATTTTCGGCCCCTGCTTAACAGCGAATATTCCTAGTATTTCCAAAACATAAAATTGTTGGTCTCTTAAAAGCCCTAGTTTATGTGGGCGTCATCTGAATTTAATGGATTTATGTTTGTTATTATTGCCATATCCTTATTTTTAAAATCAGTGAAAGATGAAATTCTTCGCAATTGTAGTTACAATTTGTGTTTACAATAGAAAATAGTCGCGAAGGTTAGAATTTCACAGTAGTCATGTGCAAGTGATAGTTGTGCAATTTTAAAAATGTTCTTTTTTCGGGGAGTATTAATTGCCTTATCCGACTCTATCCGAAATGAAATTTATATGAAAAGAAAGAAAAAATGGAGACAATTAAAAAAAAACTTTAAAGATATCATTTAGTCACAGGACGGCATAGAGTTTGTTTTTATGACGCTAGTTCATGCGGTGTCAATATCAATACGTGCATCGAAATAGAAAAAAGTATTTTGACTGAGGCAGTAATATCTGCGACGCGGCCAAGAAAAGAATAGGATTTGTTGCATCAAACGAGCAGAAGCCTTTGACTTGACGCCCTGCAGTAGAATTGTTTTCATTTTGAATGCTATTTTTTCGCCTGACTTGAAAACTTTAGGTTAGATTAATTTATCATATAGGGGAAAACGCAGGAAATATAATATAATTTTTTCTCATATTTTCGATGCAACAACAATATACAAGTACATATAGCGATATCTCGAAAACAAAAGTTCAAATTGTAGGCATACTGGGCCCGTTTCATTGCACCCGAGTTGCAAAAGAACGCTCCAGGTCGGATAAAGTTTCCTTTAGTTACAAAAGCAACCCTGTTAGCATCTTAAGAAGGAATAGATTTGTTTAGTGCTGTTTAAGAACGCAAAATAGGTGTGCTGGCAAATTTTTGGTTGATGGTAGTTATATATTTAAAAATACTAATAAAAATGAATTAGATCTTAAACTGCAATTTCCTGTGTGTATTCTTCCGGCTTATTCACAATAGCACAGTTTTTTTCACTTTCCATTTTACCTAGTTGGCTCAACTCGCATATTTTTTTTGAATTAGTGTTGTTGCATTACATGCTATTTCTTATCCTACCAAGTGTTCCTTTGCAACTCGGGTACAAAGAAACGGGCCTACCATTACATTGTGCTTACACTATTACGATTTAACAAAAATAAAAAAATAAACCTTAAATTTTAAGCGCGATAACCATTTACTTTGGCACCACTAAGGCTTAGAAATACGTTAATATTAGTATTTATTTAAAAAAAGCATATTAATATTGTAATATCAATAACAGTAACATAAAGCAATTACATACGATCCAATTTTTGTGGATAACCAATTCGAGAGTTCTTGGTTTGTTTACTCAAGTATGTTTGTTGAAAATATGTAATATTTATATACCCTTGAATACTATGTTCTCACTGCCGCCATTTTAATCGTAGTTCTTATAAATTTTAGGAGAAAATAAAGAATCTACAGACTTTGGAAAGCAGTTTCTCGAGCGCCGCAGCAAATACAAAAATTTACAACGAGCACAAAACGCTCACAATGATGACATGTGCAAGCCAGCACCTGCCATAACACCTTCTGGCAATGATAATTTCGACAATAAGGTATGTGCTAATCATTTTTCTATTGTGACCTCATACTTAAAGTTTAGTTTCCATCCCTCAAGAAAAACGAAAAAATTCATAAAAAATTACGCTAAAGTTATGGAGACGAAATTTTCTTTCAAAATTTCTCAAATCAGTTTGCAACCCTCAAGAAATAAATGACCAAGCAATAGAATTATTGAAAAATATTTCTTGTGATTTTTCTTAAGAGCTGGAAACTTAACTTATACTTGAGATTTAACTTACTATACTCTAATGAACTTGAAAATTTTTGTTTTGCAATGTCGTACTGAAATTTAAGAATTTGATGAAGGAATAGCACTAACGTGATATAATTGCTAGTGGCATGGCTTATATTCATACTTTACTTCATACTTCATACTTTAAAAATCATCCGTTTCCTTTCTATGCAAACTGATAGCATCACGATTTACGTCACTTTTCAAGGTTAAATGTTCTTGTTAGATGCCCATATTTTTTGTATTAATTTTATATTAAAAATATTATTACCTATCCTAAATGATACATGCATCATTAGCAAAAATGATAGAATGCAATATTGCTCTGATTGATAAGTAACAGCTGTTTTGCCATCAGAGAGGACGGAAGGGAAACATCTTGAAAATATACACGAATGTTGTTATGCACGTGCGAAATAATACTCACTATGGTTTAAAACACACCAATTGTGACGTGGAAAAATCAGCTGATACTACCAAAATCGCTAACACAGGGTTAACAGTACCACAATCGGCGCATCCGTCTATATGCAGTTCACCGGGCTTCACAGACGAAACCATGACAAAACAATTATTCAACTCGCTTAAAATTTCCTTTTAACTGCAAAAACAACCCTGTTCCTATCTGCCACAAACATGAAAAGTGATTCTCGGAAATCTTTGGTGTTTATTTCTTTAAAAGTATCAAACAAACAAATGCGGATATATGTATTTTTAAATTGGCATCACCGCGTACCAGATCTTTTATCATTTTACCGGGCTGACTCAACTCGGCAATTAGTAAAAGATTAACCAGTAGTAGAATCAAGTATTTAAGGTTTCGCAAAGAGCAGAAACAGGAACATAAATGGAAACGCCTGCAAACTTCAACTATGTTATCCACAGCACACTCCTGCTGTTGTTTCCAAGTGTTCCTGTGTATATCTAAAACTATCGTATTAATTTTTTTAATTATATTTATTTCCCTACAGAGTAGGGCAGCTGTTGCCGACGATCGAGTAATTACAACTGACTTTTCGGTGCCTGCACCTGAATACCTAACACCTGCCAAAATCTATCAGCCAAAGCCTCACGTGGATTGCCGCATGACTCCAGAATGCTGATTCGGCAATTCCCACGATGTGGACTGCTTGTGCTGTTTACCACTGGCTATCGTTTCCGTTGTTATGTCTGTCCGCAACATGAGTATGTCCGTAACATGAGCAGCGCGTTTTGCGTGTTGTTGTTTGCGCTGCAATCACAGGTATAGCTGTACTTGTTGTTGTAGTCCACTGTGATATGTTAACTACGCCCCCGCTAGAAGAGGAGACGTCCACGGATTCCTTAAGGACGTTGCCCAATATTGCAATATTAACGTTGCGCTTTCGGCGCTTGTTGACTATGTGCGCTAATATGACAACAATAACAAAAGCAACTGTAGATGCGTAAACTATGAGCCACTTAGACGATTGCGCTTTCATAAGTCCTCTCAATGATACGATATGTCGCAGGTTTTTTTGGTTGATATTGTGCAGGTACGGAAGCGATAGAAATGTTGTATGGTTAGTCAGGTTCAAAAATTGTGCAGGAGCGGCTTCCGGATAAGCGCGTACCATCTTCCGCCATTTAATGTAAGTAGTGCCGTTAATAGTGACATTTTCGGTAAATTTAACCACAAACGTTCCATTCAAAATTTTTGGATGTGAATTTCCTTCACGAACTTCCACCAATTTATCATTTATAACGATTAAGCCGTCGTCAATTTCTTCTATTGATTCGATGTGATCTGCTGAAATGGTCTGACAGCTTGTGGGCTGTTGGCTTAATAAATTTAAAACACAAGAACTATTTCTATTTGATATTTCACAAAATGTCGTTGATACAGAGTTTTTGCAATTAATAAGCTGTTGATATCTATTATTACATTTAGATACAATACTAGTTTCTACCATAATTACTTTACAATTTTTTATTACAGGTTTTATTCTGATTTTTTTACAAGTTTGTTCCACTATTGGATATTTAATTATAAAATAAATGTTGTCAAAATTTTGCAAAATTTTTAATTTAGAAACTGTTAGTAAATCGCTTATAGTTATGTTTGTAGAGTGCTCGTTTGCTAATAATTTCTTGACTTCATTATTATTTAACAAAATGGGGTTAATTAATTGAACCTTACCCAAAGTGACGGAATATATAGCTGATTCTATTTCGTCTATCAATGCTCTGTTTCTAGCTGATATCAAATCATATAAATATTCGGAGTCTCGTTCGTGTGCTTTTGTTGTGCTAATTATTTTGTTTACGGTGTCAGTTAGTTGATTAATTTTTACCAGGAGCTGGCTATTAATATATATCTGTTCGTTATTTGCTTCGATTAAAGATTCTGTTCGTGTTTGAAGTTGGTTAAAGTCATCAAAATCAGGAGTTCCCGCTATATATTTGAGAGCGGTGCCTAGAAGATTAATGCTACGAGAATGTCGGTGGTGAATTCTTAATGAGTCCAATAGTCGTAATATGCGGTCTATGTCCAATTGCAATGTCTTCCTTATGTGAGATTTTGGAAAGTTGTCGAGAAGGTCATACGTTTGTTCGGCGATATTTTCATAGTCGGTTAAATTTAAGTGGTGAATTAAGTGTTTGTATTTGTGGTAGATGGCAACATCTCCCTCCGATACTGGTATATATATTGAGTTGGTATAATTTAAAATTTCCGACTGCGCAAATGCGGTCAGTATCAGGATCAGGAGCCTAATGAGAGAGAAAAAAATTATCTTAGATTACTGTTATGGATTTTTTTACCGTTAATTAGAACAGTGGTGCCCAAATCCCTCTCTACTATTTTTTCAGTGTACAACTTGCTGAATTTGTTGCCCAGTCTTCTGTTAGATTTTAGAAAAACTTTTTCACCCGGTTTAAAAATTTTAGTTTGCCTATTTTTATTATGGTAGTTAAGTTCAGAATTTTGTGCTTTTATCAAACGGTTTTTAATTTCATCCAAGTATTTCGATGAAGCGGAATGAATTACATCTATAGGTCGTTGCCCTGTTACTGAATGTATTGTCCTGTTGTATTTGTAAGCTGCGAGAAGAATAAGGTCGTTCGTGCCGCTAAGTCCCTGGCTTGGTTTAATACAACGACTAATCTCGGAAAGAGTTCCATGAAATCTTTCTACCTGTCCGTTCGTTGTACTATGATGTGGGGGTGTCGTAAGGCATTTAGTGTCTTTGAAAAAGTTCATAATTCGCATTAAGGGTTCCTTGATGTCGATTATTGATCTAGATGGAATTGATTGAACTATTGAAAATTTTGAAAACTTATCTATACAAGTTAGATAATGTTTATTATCTGAGGAAAAAATATCCACATGCAGAATTTCACCGGGTTTAGTAGGTATTGGGGTGTTTCCAATTTCAGGATTTGGTGGGTGGCGTTTATACTTTGCTTCTTGGCAAATTTTACAGTTGAGCATAATTTCTTTTAACATTTTTCGCATATTTGGGAAATAATAGTCCCTCATTATTTGCGTAATATTTTCTTTAAGGGGCCGGTGAGCTCTATTGTGCTCAGGATTTCTTCCTGATCATCCTTATTAAAGATGTCAGTGACAAAAATGTTGGTGTGAACGAATTTCACTGCCGGAAAATTAGTTTTAATTTTATGTTGAATTTCCCCTAACACAGACAGATCGCATAGCAAACCATTTGTGACATTAGGGTTAACAGAGCTCTTTAATTGATCAATTATTTTGTCAACGTTTTGAAAAATTATATGATGTCTCATTCGAGATTGAAAAATAATTTTTGCTGTTTTTGAATTCATATCACCACTTTCGATAATAATCTGGTTAAAAAATGAATTTATCTGATTTATCACGGTGGATATTACATCTGTGGATGAGTTTTCGCTGTGGACAGTTTCGTCGTCAGAACTAGGCATATCATTGTTTTCCTTGGAATGTCCGGCTAACATACGGTAGCAGGGATCTACCCCTAAAAAATTAGTATCGTCTGAAATTTCATTATTTTTAAAATCAGTATTGTCATTTACAAAATCACCATATTCATCTTTCTGGTAGGAGTAATCGTTCTCGCAAACTTCAGTTGAAGGATATTGATCTAAGTGATTTATTCGTTGAAGCTTATTATTGAAGCGGTCGCTGTCGCGATGTCTTTTCTGCGCTAGCTGACCGGAGCCCCTTGGGTATTGGTTCCCAAAGGCTGTTCTACCAGAGGGGAAAGGTCTGGGATTAAAGGAAGTAGGATGTGTTGGGGTAGGATTAAATTAAGTTACCTGTGGCGTGTGATCATTTGATCGATCATTCCGTTGGGGAACTCGGAATCTGGAGAGACTAGGATCAACATCCATAGGTGTTGGTCGCTGTTGCGGATGTTCGCTTTGTTGTTTAGGGAATGGCACACTGTTTCTAATTAGAGGCATTCTATTTAAATTGCGTGTTTGCATACTATAATCTTGAAGTCTGTTTTCTGAAAATCTGCAGGCGAACAGCGAACGCGCCTGGTTGGACTCTAGCTCCTGTGCTAGTGCTAAAGCTGACGCCATATCCGATGGCCTTGATGAAAACAAAATATCGCAAAGTGGGCGATTTAATCCGGATATAAATACTCGTAATGCATCTTGGCGATACTTTGTGTTTAGTGATTCTAAGACATCCTTATTCTGATAGGACATTAATGTTTTATTAATAACTGCTGTTAATTTTATTTCGACTTCGTCATAAAATTCTGTGATTGTCCTCTCTCCTTGTCGGAGAGTGGACATTTCCTGTTCTAATATGTAGACAGGTTTTTTATCTGCATATGTAAAATCAAGCCTGGCTATAATGGCATCAAAATTAAGGATAGTGTTAAAGGAAGACAGGATCGAATCTGCAGATCCCACTATCTTATTCCTAATGATAGCCACCGCCTGATAGTGTTTGGAACTTCCTTGAGCATTTTTGAAAATTTTGTAGGCAGTATGTGCTGCCTGACGCCATGATACGTATCGCGACTGATCGCCAGTGAATTCCGGTAAGGACTTCACTACGTTCAAGGATTCGTCATACCTAACTGTCGGGTCAATTGTAACTTCATTATATTGTTCAACTTGAGATGGTCTTTCCATCTGTGTGAGCCTATTCGTCAGTGAGTCTATTGTCGCTTGAAATTCTCGTCTTGTTCAGTTGCTGCCCGAACAGCTGCATTCATTAAAGTTCGAATTGTATTTTCGTCCATCTTCGTCAATATTTTCTTGAGGCTATTATTTTTTCTATATTATCCCTGGTCACTTTGTTACAATTTACAATTTTCTATTTTTGTATTTTATCACTTTTAATATTCTTAAAACTAGTGAGCACTCTACGTACAGTTTCATTACTATTAGTACATTGTCCTGGTTCAAGTTCCTCTAAATGATTTCAGCTTCCGATATCTGTCACTGCTTTCCTCGTTGAGGTGGATGTAGTGGTGATCCTTCGTATGCTGGCGTTTCAATTAACCTTTCAAAGCCACATAAAACGAGTAACTCCTCACTTGGGGTACGCAACACAATTCACAAAGAGTTTTGTTCGATGAATATTAATCAACGCAAATTTTGTACTCAGCTTAACTGATTTATTGTTGATTTCACATTGATTACACTGTGCTACACCAAAAATATGCAGGGGCTCTCACATGGATTTTTGGTTTCGTCATGGCCCATAAAACACTTCCTCATTTGCGGGTTTTCTCCATCACTTCGTTTTTAAATTTTCTGCGTAGAGATATAATACAACTCTGAAATTCTTAAAATTACAACTTCGAGATGCTATAACTTTCTTGTTTCTTGATCGAATTCAATTTTCTTTTTTTTTATTTGAAAGATGTTTCTTTTACCGACCGAAAAATGACCAAGTTTTGGTATTTTATTCCAAAAAAAATTAAAGTTTTTCTAAAAATTTTCCTTTTCTGCACGTTTTTATTGGATATTGAAGTTATAAACAATGGCTTTTAAACCTTTATAACAAAACACATAAAATCAGCTTTCCAAAAAGCAATAGTAAATGAAAATTGATTCAAGATTAGCGTAGTAGCGCTTTATAAAATGAGCGTGTCTTTTTTTTTTTTTAATGTTTTCGTTTGGTTTGTTTTTTATGTTCGGCGCTGCTTGAATCTCTTAAAAGAGACCAACAGTAATCAGATAGCATATTTATTGTATTTTTGCCAACATAACGCTGTTCAATCTTTAGTATTTCCTGGTGGAATCGTTCTCCTTGCCTATCGCTCATCTGGCCCAAATTTGATGGAAACATGTCCAAATGAGCGTGCGGATGGTGTAGCTTAATTGACATGTTGCAACCCAAGTTGTGGTAGGCAGACAACATGTCACTTACTATTGCTTCATAATTTTGTGTTTTTGTGTTTCCCAGAAAACATTCATACACAGAAGAAAACCCTTGCCATGCTTTTTTTCAACATCGGTCATTTGTTGTACAAAGTTAGTATCGCTAAATAGTTCGCGAATTTGTGGACCGCGGGAACTTTTTTACAATATATGTAGTTGAAGGCTCTACCATTTTTATCCAGTGCTTTGACAAACTGTTTTATTAAGCCCAGTTTAATGTGCAGCGGTGGTAAAATAATATTTTTTGAATCAACTAAGGGAATATTTATACTATTTTTTTCACCAACTACAAACGGTGTACGTGGAGCCCAATATTTTTGTATGTTGTATGTAGTGTAGGCTAGTTGCTCGACTGTCCCATTGGCAGAAATAGCACGGATACTTCGTATTTCCACCCTGCATACCATTTAAAATAGTCAGTACCTTGAAGTCAGCTACAATTAGCCACTTGTGAGTTTTGTAGTCAATGACATTCAATATTTCAGCCATACTGTCATATGATTCTTTTATATCGGTAGCGTAGGCCAGTGGACCGATGGATATAAGCCAGTGTTGTGTAATAGTACAGCCTTCAAACCTTAAAAATTAAATGAAACTAGAATATGCAATTACATAATAAACATCTCAAGTGTACTTTTCGTTGAACCGTCGATGAATAAACGCCAATCTCGTGGAATATGGTTATAGCTAAATTTTTCAGGCAATGCATTTGCATCATTGCAAAAAACCAAGTTATCATTTCTAGTGCTTTGACTAAATAGTGCACCAAATGCAACAGTTTCTTCTGTTCTACGAGATGTAGTATGCACATCATTTTGCAAATGTTTCCATTGATCCATTCTTGAACCTAAAAGTTCTGTCTGTCTTTTGGACAGTTCTAAATCCCGTACAAGGTCTTGAAACTCTGCTCGAGAAACTAAATGTGGTTCGTTCATTCCATTTAAAGGTGGAACGTATACTGAAGCTGCAGGTTCACAAAAGTCTACAAAAGACGATTCAAAGCCACTTAAACTTGGCGATACTTCCGATTCCGCTGTTTGATTTACGTCGCCTTTTACACGCACTACACACTTGGTCAACATCAGCATATTTAATATTTCGTCTTACTTTGGTATCCTTTTGTAATCGTCAAACAGAAATAACAATTATTTGGTCGGTGGATACGTTGTGGAAGCCAAGCAACTGGCTCATCAAAAGTGAATGCTTCACTGCGATTTATCTTCCAAGACCTTAACGACGAATAGCACGACGAGCAACAAACTGTGGGTATATACCACTTATCGTATATATAGCATCGACCGAAATATTCTTCATACAGCGAAATAAGCTGTTTGTTTGACGACGTGGCAATTTTGTGTCGTGAAGCCACATATAATCCCGCAAATAAAGCAAAAATTATCCTTTTTATCACACATTTCACAGTTAAGGTGTAAATATTTCTCAATTCTTTATTTCACAATAAATTCACTAAAACATCATCAAATGACCTCCACGAATTTAATACAAAACTTTTATAGAAAAAATTTGAAGTAAACTGTCCAATTTTGACAAGTCACAAAGAGGACACTCAGATCGCTCTATACTCAGTTTTGTGAAAGTTCATACCTGCATACAGTTAAGGTGTAAATATTTCTCAATTCTTTAGTTCACAATAAATTCACTAAAACATCATCAAATGACCTCCACGAATTTAATACAAAACTTTTATAGAAAAAATTTGAAGTAAACTGCCCAATTTTGACAAGTCACAAAGAGGACACTCAGATCGCTCTATACTCAGTTTTGTGAAAGTTCATACCTGCTATATGCAAATATTAATCTATATATAACTTAAGCCCTGACCGAATCGGGCTTTAAAAAAATTAAAGTTGCGGTGAACCAACTGTTCACCGATATCAATAAACACACGATTTAATTTAGTCGGTTGTACTTTATTCCGCATTCATTGCGGTTCGGCTAAAGACTAAAACTTACAACTCAAACTTCTTACCAGCTAACTTCTTAATCTAAGTTAAATTGCTAACGCTGCAGTTCCCACCACTTGCCGGTATTTCGCAATCGTTGGGTTGCGCGTGTTGATCAATGTGCTTGCGTTGTAATTCCCACGCATTGGATATTGGTGTTGATCGCTTGCGCGTGTGCCGCGTCAGCGAAAGTTCTTCTGTGAACCTTAATTAGAGCAATGAAGTCACGTGTAGTGCAATGTGATCACAGGGTGCGGCATTGGGAAGTATAGTGGTATAGGGCAACATAACTCCTCCCCCTTTAAAGATCTGCGTCCCGCAGATCAAAGGTTGAAAATTGCGAGGGGGTAAGATTTTGTAGAGAGTAATTACAGTTTCCTGGCGACGTATTGGTACTGACTGGTGTGACTGGTAGGCTATTGTCCAGGCGATAAATTTCAGGAGCTGATTTTCCTCTAGTGATTCTGCTGTTCTGAGTGTTTTCTGACCAATGAGTCGGAATTTCAACTGGCGGAAGGTTTAGCTTTCTATTGTATCATCTCCACAGCATGGCGGCAATGAGAACAATTGCGCCTATCGAGAGGATTTCTGAAGCGAGAGAGAAATTTACTCTTTCGTTAACGTACCCAAGATACCTTATGTTTTCCATAGTCAGGTCGTGGACGTACTCTAGGTTGACCTTCATTGTATGGCTCTTCACCTTTGATAGTACTGCTTGAAGGGCCTGTGCGGTAATGGTTTCGTAACTAGAAAATACTTGGTCACCAATGGTGACTGTTTCGTTATTTAATTGGATTACATAGGTGCCATTTATCGTACTCGAGGCATTGCTACTGTTGATTACTCCTTGGAAGTTTGATATAAACACAGTGTTCTCGTTTATCAGCTCTATATGTGACCCATTCTGTCTGATGAATTCGCAGTTGGCTTCTCCACCTTTTAAGAGTCGTGGTAGGCAACTGCTTTCCTCCAGTTTTGTTAAGGATTCTGGTTTACATACCGTGGATGAGCTAATTACCAAGCAATTTTTTGCTAGGCCGTACGTCTCTTCCTGGTTGACGAGCATTTTGTCGAAAGGAAGATTTACTTGCTTACCTCCATAGATTCCAGCGCGAGTGACCAGGAGATTATATTTCTTAGCCGTTACCTTTGGCATTGAAAGGATGTAGAGGAGAAGTGTCCCGTTAGTCAGTACCGACGGTTGGCCATATTCGATTGCTTCTATTATATTCTGATATGGGAGCGTTTCTATTTCGGATAGAATCTGGTTAACTTCATCCATATCCAGTAGGTTGGTGTTGACAATTCCATTCTTTGCCAACTGACATCTCCGCACCATTTCGTTTACATCTTCGCAAAGAAGAAGAATGTTGTGAAGTGCGTTTTGTCTGAATTCCATGATTTCTGTTTCCTTTACCACGTTATTCATGCGGTCCACGACTTCGTCGATTTTTTTCAATACCTCCTGTGTAGCCGTGAATAGTTTTTTATTGACCCTGTATTGATGGTTGCTGTTCTGAATTATCAGATTTTGACTATGAAGGATATTGCTCCAATCCGTTGCGTCAGGTGATCCTGCTATCCATTTCCACGCTGAGCCTAGCCAGTCAATAGATCGAGTACTTCTTCTACCTGTGTTGCCCATTAGTTCATGAAGTCGTTCTAGCGTTTGATTAATGTAGTGCTGTGCTAATATCTGGTCCTCAATTTGGTTTGTTAAGTTTTCCATTTGCCTCATAGTTGTATCATATTGTTGTAGATTGATGACGTGTACCAGTTTGAATGACCCGCCAATGATCCACCCGTTTCCATTTTGGATCGTTACGATCGGAGCCTTGTAATTGAAAATGTTCAGACCGCTGATGGCATTTGCCAGCAGTGGGAATCTGCAACGCAAGATGTTATTATTGTTAGTGTGTTAGTTAATGTTAGCTTAATTAAAAAAATTTTGTTTTACAAGAGCGTTTGTAGTTTTTATTTTAAGTTTTGCTTTAAGATTTCCAAATTCAACAGTACTACTTTTTATTACATATTGCGTCTATAAAATGGTCTGAATGGTTAAAGGAATATTTTTGTTAGTATTATAACAGTGTAAGAGAAGAGAGAAAAAAAAACATTGTATGCTTGATTTCACATTACAATTTACAATTGTTGATTGCTCTCGTTTCATTTAGTATGTTAGTGCTAGATTATTAGTTTTTTTTTTTTGCTTTAGTGTTAGTGTTAGGTTAGTAATTTTCTTGTAGTAATGACCATTTCTTTTTGTTCTGGACTAGAGGTGTTACCATTTCTCGAACCAGCTATGGAGAATCGTGTTATCCGATTAAGGCACGATTTGTCCCACTTACAAGCCCGCTCTTGTTAGATAAACTACCCCTTAGTACCAAGTTCTCTTTCTTGTTTTAGTTTATTTCGGTAGTCTTTTCATTTCTTACTCAGCATTGTTTGATGTGTTAGGATATGTATTTCTGTGTTTCACATTTTTTATGTGAGTTTTATCTATTTTCTTGCCGCTTAGCGTGGTGACTGATACTTTGTTGTCCTTTGCAACAATTTCTTTCTGTACACGGGTTTTTGCTTTCCCTTGATCTGTTTGTCCTTCACGTATATGACATTGTTTTCGTCATAACGCTCCGGCAGAGATCTTTTCTTATTGTGACGTTTGATCTGGTCTAGCTGCTTTTTTGTCAGCAAGGCTTTCAAATATTTATTAGTTTTTCTACTTTTTTCTAACAACTCTTGATAGTTAGAGGATTTTGCTCGATTAAAAAATATTTCACTTGGTTTTTGGTTTATAACCGAGTGAATTGAATTATTGTATCGATCTACTGCTATGTTAATTAATTCATTTGTCTTTAAATTTGGGTTGTCTAGCTTCAGGCATCTAATTATTTCAATTAAGGTGGAGTGGAGTCTTTCCACCTGACCATTCACTTCGCTTCTTTGGGATGGTGTGCGATACAATTTTATTCCCAAAGAGTCTAACAGGTTCTGGATTATTGGACTAATTAAACCGCGCTCATTGTCGGTCACGAGAATATCAGGTGTAGTGAAATAGTGTAGGAGTTTTATTATTTTGTCCTTAAGGTGCAAAGTAGACTTGTTTCTTAGATGGAAGAGTTTCGCGAATTTTGAGAATTTGTCGATAACACTGAGGAATTTCTCCCCTTGAATTTCGAAAATATCTAAATGGATGATCTCACAAGGACGTGATGGGATTGGTGTTTTTTGTAGCTCTGGTGCATTCGGGTGTCTATCATATTTACTGACCTTACATGTTTCGCAGGACGAGACATACCCTTTGATTATACTATTCATTCTGGGAAAGTAGTATTTCTCTAGGATTTGTTTCTTATTTTCTGTGGCATTGCGGTGAGCTCTTTTATGTTCTCCCCATATTACCTCACAAATCCTATCAGGGTCCCTCAAATCTTCTACCATAGCTTGAGCTACCCGGATCTTATATTGCATAAAATTTTCTAAATATACCTTCTGGAGTAGTCCTAATTTACCCTCTAGCATTTTAATGCCGTTGACCACATTTGGCCTAAGTTTCTCCTTGAGTACATTAATGAGCTCCTCCTCGCTAATTCCGTCTATCATTAAGTAGTGTCGCGAGTAACCTGGATGAGGTTCCTCAAATATTTCTAGTCTACCTCCAAATACAAGCTGGTTTCTGAATACGTTTAGAGGCACTTCAACGAACGGAATAAGGTCAGAGTTGTCCTGTTCTGCACTATGGACGGTGCCATCGTCTTCGCTTTCAGAATCTGCTGTTGACCCTGTGGTTGCGTTCCGACTAGCGGCTTCAAATGTGGACGTTGTCAGGGGGTTCGCCTGAGTTTTGAGTCGAGACAGAGCGTCGGCCACGACGTTAGATTTGCCTGGTTTATAGATCATCTCGTAATTGTATTCTTCAATCCTGGCCTTCCAACGTTTTAGCTTGGCGTTGTAGTTTCGGTTGCTTAAAGAGAAAGTTAACGGTTGATGGTCAGTAAATATACGTATTTTTTTTGCACCGTAAAGATAGTTCCGGAGATTGTCCAATGCCCAAACGATGGCGAGCATTTCCTTTTCGTTGGTCGCATATGCTTCCTCCGTAGTACTTAGGCTTCTTGATATAAATGCTATTGGTTTATCTTTACCATCGTAATCTTGTGACAACACGGCACCAATGGCGAAGTCGGAGGCGTCAGTTGTCAGATTGAACGGTTTGTCGAAGTTGGGGAAGGTTAGGACCTCCGATGTCGTCATTATTTCCTTGAGATTAACGAATGCCTTTAGCGCTTCTGTGTCCAAGCTTATCGGTACCTTTTTGGATTGCGTTGCCTTTACCTGTGCGTGCTCTCCTCGTGTGAGATTGGTTAGCGGTTTTGCAATTTTAGCGTAATCTCGGATAAATTTTCTATAATATGATGTTAAGCCTAGGAAACTTTTAAGCTCCTTTAAGCTGGAGGGGGGTAGCATTTTTTTTATAGAATCTACCTTTTTTGGGTCTGGAAGTATTCCCTCAGGGGTCACAATATAACCTAGAAACTCTACGCTTGTTTTAAGGAATTGTGTTTTTTCTAGATTAACTCTGAGACCCGCGTTCAAAAGCCTGTGGAGAATGGTCTCGATTTCCCTTAAATGAGTATCCTGGTCTTTGCTGAAAATTATGATGTCGTCTATGAACACGAAACATATACGACCTATGAATTCTTTGAGCACGTCGTCTATCATTCGTTAGAAGATAGAGGGTGCATTTTTGAGACCAAAAGGAAGCCGCAAAAATTCGTATTTTCCATTCATTGTGGAAAATGCCGTTTTTGCGACGTCGCTTTCCTTCATCGGAATTTGGTGAAATCCCGAAGTGAGGTCAAGTGTCGTAAAATATTTAGCGTTACCAAGACTCGCGATGGTGCCATTAATGTCAGGTATAGGATACGTGTCCGGGACAGTTACGGCGTTTAACCGCTTAAAATCTATGACCATTCGATATTTTTCTTTTCATCATCAGACTGAGATTTTTTCGGCACAATCCATATGGGGGAATTGTATGCGCTTTTTGAAGGACGAATTATTCCTTCTGAAAGTAGATTCTGGATTTGCTTCTAAACTTCTTCGCGCATGTTTACAGGGTAGGGGTAACTTTTTGTGTAGATAGGGTTTGCGGTATTAGTTCTTATTTCGGCTTGGACATTGGTTTGAATTTCCATATTGCGGTCAACCGGGCCAAACAAAGTCTCGTATTTATTTAATATTTGGTAGAGCCTATTTTTAGTAAGGTTAGTAATATTGGGATCCAGCGGGATGTTTGTTTCTATTTCATTAACTTGTTGTGCTATTTTTCGCTTAAGGGGCAATACTACATTCGGGTTTAGCATAAGGACGTTGAGTTCTCTATCTATTACCGCTTTAACTTCAGTCAACGTGTCGTCGCCTATGATCCCGTCGAACGATTTGAGTCCTGGGAGGACGAAAAATGTGGTGGGGGTGTCCTTGCCCACAAACTTAAAAAAATATCCACATACCTTTCTGTCTACTTTTATGTCGCCACCCGCAGAGGTTACTTTGAATGGCTTTTCCACTGGCATGGTGTTGCGTGCTACGCGTTCACTTATGTAGTTTTTGTTTGCCCCTGTGTCTACTAGAAACTCTAACATACCCTGATCATGCGTAACATATTCTAAATATGGTACGCCAGACATGAGGCTCCCATGGTAAAATTTACCTGGTCGTTTGTGAGTTGCTCTTTGTCTGATGTATCCTGGATTCCTTCTTTATCTACCGGTACCAGGTGGAATAACCTTTGTTGTTTACTAGGGGTTTGGTTCATGTGCCCCGTGGAACCTGCACCCCTCTTTGCGCCGTCGTATCCGGAAAATCTAGTGTTTCGCGACTGGGAAGATGGCTCGTACTTTGCTTTTACCAACGCCGACGGAGTGCTCCGCCAATTTTGCGTTCGCGTTTGCCCCGAACCTGAGTAAGACGGTCTTGGTGTTTTTTTCGGTTGCCGTCTTGCCACGTTCGTTTGTTGTTCAGCTGGCGTGGACGATACTGGTCTGAATAGCCTTGGCCTGAGCCGGTGTAATCCCTCCTGTTACGGGAGAAGGATGGGGTGTTAATAATATTCCCGTCACCTCTGTTTGCTAGGGATGGACGGTGGAATGCATTTCTGCGGTCCGCATTCAGCATGTTCAGGCAAGCAGAGTATGCCTCTGGCAAGGATTTAATATTTTGAACGAGGAGCAGGGCCGGTAGATCCCCGTTAAGCCCCCTAATGAACACGTCTAGTGCTCTTCGACGGTGCGCTTCTGTCAGCGCTTCAACCGTTTCCTTATGTGCGTATTTTTCTGGTTTGATTGTGTTTATCATCAGAGATAACTGTTTCTGAATTTGTGAATAGAAGTCGGATAATCTCTGTCGCCCTTGCGACATCAACGTCAGCTGCTGTTCCAACGTTTGTATGTCTCTAATGTCTGCGTAGTGCAGCGAAAGGGTTTCTTTAATCTTCGCCCAGTCTGAATCGTGGATGTTATGCGCAAGTAGCGCAGAATCCGCGGCCCCCCTAATTTTCCCCCTAATATGTCTTAGGATGGCAGTATATATCGGCTTGTGCCGCACTATTTCGTAATCTTTTATCACCCCCTCTACACTATGCACCCAGGAACCGTAGTGTTCTCGTGAACCATCGAACACCTGCAGCTCCTTGACACAGTCAGGAAGCTTGGCCACTTGAGCTAATTCGCTTTCCGTTCGAGGCGTAACTAGCGGCTCGACTGGTTCTGGCCTGGTGTCCGTGGACTGTCTCCGTACCTCCTGTTTTTCCCTCTCTATTCGTTCCAGGTCCTGTGTAAGGCCTTGCAAAGAGTCATCTCTGGTCGTCGCTTCCACTCTATTGAGGCGCTCCTCAACTTTCTTTACTTTAGCAAGAATGGCATTCAAAGCGCCATTCATTTCCGTGAGGGACCTCGAAATCTCGTCGGCGTTCATGTTTTAGTGCTGTAATGAAAAGAGATTAACAGATATAATTTACTTACAAAATCCAATATCTCATTGGAATTCGGTAGCTCCGTTTATAGGATTTTCTTAGTTTCGTCTCTTGGGGTTATGATTTCCCTCTTCGCTTGCTTTTCTGTTTAACTACGTACGATATTAAAATCTTTGTTCGAGTGTTGATTTCATTTAGCCAAAAGTAGCAGCTGCAAATGTCATAAATTTGTGACTCACTGCCAATCAATAAGTTTTATGAATTTTTATTTTTATAAGTTAAAAGGTGACGAATATTGCACATTTGGCGCAGGTCTTTTCTGATGGTTTTTTTTTTTTTTTTTGTTTTTTTTTTTAAACTCTCCGTATTTCTTATTTTTTAATTAATTTCTTGTTTTGTTTGTATTCGCATTGAAAATGTATTCTTATTAGTTTTCGGCTTTTATTATTTTATGTTCATAACGTCTTTGATTTTCTTCACAGATCTTCACTTTATTTTATTTATCCTGTTTCTGTTGTCACAATTCTTCACTAAATATTTGTCTTTCCACGGATCTTTTGGTTTTTTTGTCTTTGTTATGCCATTATTTTCCAAACTTGGCAGCTTATTAAAAGTAGAAATTATTCTTCTAGGAAAAATTAGGAACTTTTGTATACACAAAATTTGTTACTATTTTGTTCTAAAATTGTCCTTTTTTGCAACTTTTATGGTCCTTCAGGTTCGGACTGCTCGGGCGCCACTTAAGCCCTGGCCGAATCGGGCTTTAAAAAAATTAAAGTTGCGGTGAACCAACTGTTCACCGATATCAATAAACACACGATTTAATTTAGTCGGTTGTACTTTATTCCGCATTCATTGCGGTTCGGCTAAAGACTAAAACTTACAACTCAAACTTCTTACCAGCTAACTTCTTAATCTAAGTTAAATTGCTAACGCTGCAGTTCCCACCACTTGCCGGTATTTCGCAATCGTTGGGTTGCGCGTGTTGATCAATGTGCTTGCGTTGTAATTCCCACGCATTGGATATTGGTGTTGATCGCTTGCGCGTGTGCCGCGTCAGCGAAAGTTCTTCTGTGAACCTTAATTAGAGCAATGAAGTCACGTGTAGTGCAATGTGATCACAGGGTGCGGCATTGGGAAGTATAGTGGTATAGGGCAACATAACTTATATAGAATTGTAAAGTTTTTTTTGTAAAAATTGGCTCAAACACTACTGAACCGTTTTTTGACAAGTTTTGACAGTTTATTTTTTGGATAAGTACTCTCAACATAGGATATATTTGTTTCCGCTACATGGCGCTGGTATCGCTATCTTTACAAAATCCGTATTTATGGTCCGATTTTATTCATATTTGGCACGTATGTTTGATAAATGTAATTAGAACCTCTGTTGCTAGGTGGCGCAGAAGTCGTATTTATGGTCCAGTCTTTTAAGTTTCGTACACAAAGTCGCTGACGACAAATAAAACGAAAACATTAAAAAAAGGCTTACTCACTTTATGAAGCACTACTATGCTAATTTTGAATCAATTTTCATTTACTATTGCTTTTTGGAAAGCTGATTTTATGTGTTTTGTTATAAAGGTTTAAGAATCATTGTTTGTAACCTTAATATCCAATAAAAACGTACAGAACACGAAAATTTTTAGAAAACTTAAAATTTTTTTTTGGAATAAAAGACAAAAACTTGGTCACAGTCGATTTGCAAGCTAGTTTGCTTGTTTGAAGGGTAAAAGAAACATCTTTCAAATAAAAAAAAGAAAATTGAATTCGATCAAGAAACAAGAAAGTTATAGCATCTCGAAGTTGTAATTTTAAGAATTTCAGAGTTGTATTATATTTCTACGCAGAAAATTTAAAAACGAAGTGATGGAGAAAAACCGCAAATGAGGAAGTATTTTATGGGCTATGACGAAACCAAAAATCCATGTGAGAGCCCCTGCATATTTTTTTTTTAATTGTGTAGCACTGTGTTATTCGGCTTTATGCGTTTTTTAAACGTTTCGGTTTTTCAGCACTATAACTTATGTAGCAACACCGTTGTCAAAAATACTTATAGACTTCAGAATTTAATTGATTGATTACGAAACCAAAAGCGAACAAACCGGAAAAAATTCAAACAAGAATTTTGCAATTGTTTAAAAAGCTTTGTTTAAAATGGGTTCGAACCCACGGCCACTATAGCTAATCCTTTTATAAGGATATTTATCGCGTGGCCCCACGTTGGGCGCCAATGAATTAAAACGATAGTTTAATTTTTTAAATTATATTTATTTCCCTACAGAGTAGGGCAGCCGTTGCCGACGATCGAGTAATTACAACTGACTTTTCGGTGCCTGCACCTGAATACCTAACACCTGCCAAAATCTATCAGCCAAAGCCTCACGTGGATTGCCGCATGACTCCAGAATGCTGATTCGGCAATTCCCATGATGTGGACTGCTTGTGCTGTTTATCACTGGCTATCGTTTCCGTTGTTATGTCTGTCCGCAACATGAGTATGTCCGTAACATGAGCAGCGCGTTTTGCGTGTTGTTGTTTGCGCTGCAATCACAGGTATAGCTGTACTTGTTGTTGTAGTCCACTGTGATATGTTAACTTTGTAAGAGATATCAGGAGAGTAGGCATGTGCACGTATGTAACTAGACCTTAAGATCACACATCTATGTAACTAGACCTTAAGATTTTATTGTTAAGAAGTAGATGTGTAACTAGCCCTTAAGACACGTTGTAATTACTCGTTAGTTGGTAAGCCAGGATTCGTTGGCAAAGCGTCATCTAAAAAATAAAGAGCGAGGCATTCGTTTTTATACAACCAAAGACAACGGTCGGCTAATTTATTCCACTCCCTTCTGACATATTTCATCAGAAGTGGTCTTTTGACCCAACGTAAAATTATAATTTCGAAATGTTTTCACAAGCGGATAATCAAAATATAAACGCGGAAAAGTATTCCTTAATGCAGCTGAAAGCGTGGTGTGCTGCTGTTGGCGTCAACGCCAGCGGTGCGAAGGCGTCGTTAGCAGCCAGGCTAAGTGAGCTTTCGATGGAAGCACGTGGGCTGTGCCCAGGGACACAAGAATCAGCAAGTGAAAAAAGCGACGACGATGACGATGTAGAGGACATAGATGACAACGAAAACGCAAAATGCTCGAATGCACAACAACGGCGTGAAAAAGGTGAGGTTTTAGACAAAGGCGAGAAAAAGGATAAGAAAAACGGCGATTGCAGTGAAATCAACGACGGCAATGGAGCAGGGCTGGAAAAGCCAGTTATACAAAGTAAAGACAACGGTGCTAACAACGGTGAGAACAACGGGAGGAACGATGGAAACAGAACAAATACCGGCAAAGCTTTGAGCAGCAACGGTATACAACGGTGTGAAAAAAGTGCAGTTAGGCGCGTAGTTATGAGCGACGGCGACGATGGTGTGATAATTCGAAGCGGAATGGCGTACATCCGTAGCGGTAATTTCGGTAACGTGCCTGTACTAAATACCGAAGACAAAGAAAGCGGCAGTAACGGTGCCGCAAGCAAACCTACAGCCGACGATGACAACAACTACAGCGAAGCAGCGCCCATAAAAATTAAGCTTCTTGAAAAAGAAATAGAACTCGTGAAGCTTCAGAAGTCCTTGTTAGAAAAAAGCAGTGCGACGGCGGTCACAAACAAAAGTAGCGACAATGTTTCCTTCGATACTCTGAAGGATATTATACCAGTTTACGACGGCGGCGACGGATTTAATGTGTGGTACAACCAACTAGCACATTATCGTGAAGTTTTGAAAATCAACGATGCCATGTTAGGCGTTGCTATCCACCTGAAGTTAAAGGGAGCGGCTCTAGCATGGTACAACCATAGAAAAGATTGACTTTGAGAAAATTGTGAGCCTTAGAGTCGTGACTGCAGTCGTAGAATCAGGAGATTCTATGCGTCAGGACGACCGAATTGTAAGAGATATCAGGAGAGTAGGCATGTGCACGTATGTAACTAGACCTTAAGATCACACATCTATGTAACTAGACCTTAAGATTTTATTGTTAAGAAGTAGATGTGTAACTAGCCCTTAAGACACGTTGTAATTACTCGTTAGTTGGTAAGCCAGGATTCGTTGGCAAAGCGTCATCTAAAAAATAAAGAGCGAGGCATTCGTTTTTATACAACCAAAGACAACGGTCGGCTAATTTATTCCACTCCCTTCTGACATATTTCAACTTATACAAGTACATATTAACTTTATTAGTAATTCTTTATTTTTTATTAAAATGCACAATGCAAATTTTATATTGAACGTAAATTTAGTGCCGATGTATTATACTTAGTCCTGCGATAAGTTCTGTCAAAGTTTAGAAAGTGCCGTTATTTTTTATTATAATTTGTATGCAGTGTCTACTCAAAAATAATAATAAGTTCAGTATTTGCTTTCGCTTATTAACAAGGGAATGTATGAAAAATCTGATTATGGTGATTGCTTTATATAAGGGTGGGAAAAGCGCAAGTGATTTTTTTGAGCTTCTCAAAAAACTTAAATTTTCGAGAATGTTTGTTTACCGCACTATTGATCGTGTTTCATAAACGACTGCAGTTGATGACAGAAAGAGAAGTGGTCGTCCTCGCGTGTTTCGAGCCAATTTCGCCCTAAAAACTGTTCGCGAACGGATTCGCAGAAATTCTCTTAGAAAACAGAAAATTATGTGAAGGGAAATAGATATATCGACCAGAATAATTTCAGACTCATTCGAGATGATCTCCACATGAAAGCCTGCGGTTAACGGCCATGATAAGTATCCTTTTTACAGATGACAAAATTTGGACTGTTGAATATGTTTTTAATAGCAAAATCTACGCAAAAACTCCCAAAAACGCAAAAAATTGTATTCCAATGGTTCAACGTAATTACCATCCAGCTGCTGAAATGGTTTGGTGGGGAGTCTCCTGTAAAGACGTTACACCTCTTCACTTCTTGAAAAATGGGGTTAAAACTGGGACAAAAGTGAACCACCGGGATGTTTCAGAAGGCGTGGTAAAGCAATTGAGCAATTCTATCTTCGATGGAGAGCATTGCATCTTCGAGCAAGATTCTGCTCCGGCGCACAAGGCAAAAACAACCCAGCAGTGGCTTTAAAGCAATATTCCTGGTTTCATAGCTGCAGATGATTGGCCATCTGGAAGTAAAGATTTGAATTCATTGTACTACAGTTTGGGGTCAGAGTTCGAGAGCATGGCCTGTCGAATACCGCAGAAAAATTTGGAGAGTCTCAAAAAATCGTTAATTAGAGCACCGTCGTCCATACTAATAGAAACTGTTTGTGCCGCTATTGATCAACGGCCGAATCGTTTGAGAGCTTGTGTGAAAGCGATAGGTGAACATTTCGAATAAAATTTTGTACATCGCTCATCTAATATATACAATATTAAATCAAATCAACTTTATTAAAAAATTTATTACAGTTTCGTTTTTATAACGGCCTGAATTTGTAACAGAACTTATGGCAGGACTATGTACATTGTGAAAATGTGTGGGTTTTATGTTTTGCATCAAATGTCGTTATATAAGGGGAAATGAAGTTAAATGCAATTGTATGGCACTATTACGCGCCGTTAAATATTAGGGCAATTCACAAGGTCTGTTATAAGGTGTTATTGCAAGTGCTTATGCCCTTGCGATTATTGATTTTGCATGCGTTTCTAAAAAGATTGTACAATGAATAACAGCATCATTCTTCTTAATTGGCGCCTTAACCCCCTTTTTGGCCGATTCCAATATATGTAGCACACCAGTCGTTCCTTTGCCTTATTAACTGGCGGCAGCAAGAAACCCACATTGAGCGAAGTGCTGGCCTTTCCTCTTTCTTTGCCACCAGCGCTTTCATTGTAAAATTTTTATTACATGTATGCGTTGAATATTTTCAAGGCTGGATTCCATACGGACAACATGACCTAGCCAGCGTAGCCGCTGAATCAAAATTCGCTGAACTATGTCTATGTTTTTATATAGCTCATACAACTCATTGTTCCATCGTCTGCGATATTCGCCGTTGTAAAGACATAGGGTTCCCAATCTTTCTCTCGAACACTCCAAGGGCCACCTCATCCGATGTTGACAGCGTCCATGCTTCTGCGCCATATATGTAATACCACGGACATGATGGGAGACTTATAGAGTGGTTTTTGTTCGTTGAGACAAAAAATTACTAAGCAATTACCTACTCAGCAAAAAGTTGCACTTGTGGGCAAGGGATTCTCGATTGGATTTTGCGGCTGACATTATTTTCAGTATTCCAAGATAAACGAAATTCTATCTGATAGGAGGTCTTCGCGTTTTTTTCGAGTTTGGAAAATTCTGAGCTAACGGTGGACTTTTTGGGGCCGAGAATATCGATGCCATCAGTATACGCTAGCAGTTGAACAGTATAGAAGATGGTAGATGACCGATTTAATTCTGCAGCCTCGAGAATAATTAGAAAACCAACGCATGTGGTATGGCTAGTTTAACATTTTGAAATTAATGAAGATAACCAATAAATTAAATAAATGGATTGTTGTTAAAACCATCCGTAAGTCGCCGCACCTTGTAAAATTTTATGGCCTGATAGCAGCTCAATCTCTACGCACTCACGCATTTCAGTCTCTCTTTTCTTTCTGCGAATAGTATGTGGCGGTCTTTACTTGCCTGATGTTCTCACTTGAAATAGCAAGAAGCAAAGGAAGACCATCCATTAAGATACCTTCTGAATTACCTCATTGTCATGCAAGTGTTTTTAGTTATAGGTCCAAACGCTAAATTAGTTTTAAAATAAATATTGTTTATACACATTCGTTTACATAATACGAAATTTTAAAACACATCTATAACTATCTATTGTGTTTCTATTTTTTTATAGGGGAAACCAAGGAAAGTCAAGAAAAATAAGATGACGAAACTGGATGCACGCATATTAGGTTTCTCCGTTACTGCTGCCGAAGGTCGTACTAATGTGGGGGATCGGGTTTACGTGGATACGCCATAAATATTACAACCGAATATAAAATTTTATTAATAGTTCGTCTAAATGCGCAATAGATTTAGTTTATAGAGAGCATATACTGAAAAAGCTAAAAAACATGGGAGTGACATTTGCTCACTTAAGTTATGACACGTCACTCATAAAACGAATTGTAAATTAATTTGGTTTCCATATTCAATCATTTGCGTTATTATTTTAAGCCTTGCTGATATATACGTTATTATACAATTTCGTTGAATAAATAAAATGAAATAAAATTACCTTGCATTCGTTCAAACCGATTCTTGTCATTAAATTGCAGTTATGAGACACTTAAAAACAACGCAAGAATATTGCGAGAAGTAAAAATCATAAATATTAAAATACACTTCAACAAAAAAACTATATAATAAGCTGGCATATGGAAAGTTTAGCTCGGTTAAATGTAAAAAATTGATTTCTACAAATACAATATGAACTCAATATAAGATGTATATTTTATGCATTATGGCTTACGTTTGTTGGTTTGAACTCGTTTCATGAGAAGTTTTCACCCATTTTAAACACATATATATTTGTAAATAAAAACATTGAATTGTGAATTACTTCAATATTTAACTTGTTTTGAAGAGTCACACTTCCCAACTTCGTAAAACACATTTTATAACCTTTCAGAGAATTTAACTATGGAAGCTGTATATACTCTACGATACATTAGCTTCTGGTTATGTGTGTGCGTGTACTCAAATGAGTAATTTAATGTAATATGTTATTATTTAGAAATGTGTAAAATAAATAATATCAATGCAATAAATCATTTATATGAAAATTAAGCCGAGTGCGAGTTTTCGGCTGAGTACTCATCACTTCCGATATATGTATGTTAATATTTTTGTGCATGTATTAACGTTCACCAATCCTTGATTAAATCGTTTGACATGTTTATTGCAGCCATCGGCACCAACTAACGCTACGCTTACCCTGACCTGTAATGGCCAGTTAATGTAAGGAGAAGTAGAGCAGGTGTTGTTGGTAACACCACGAAACATTCTTTATAAAATTTTGGGTAACGCTGGTGAATTGATATAAATTCGGGTCGTTCCGACAACGTAGACCCGATTGTTTGGATAACGAAGGAAAGAAGTGGTTAGCACGTAATTAGCTTATAAGCAGAAAGTAATTGTACTAGTATGAAGTGAGTCTCATGAGACAACTTGAACTAAATAGCTTCGTAATTTGAAATTCGAAATGAAACTGAAAAATTCAGCAAAATGCTGTGGTACTTCGTCTATCAAACTTATGTTTCTTGAAGAGCATAACTGTTAAGACTAATTCGCAACCTAAATTTCGAAGTCAAACTGAAAAATTCAAAAAAAAAAAACGCGGTGGTGCTTGGTCTATCAAATGTATGTTTCTTTGAAAGCATAACTGTTAAGACTAATTCCGATATACTCTTTTTAATGATGCAAAAAAATTTCAAATTTTAATTGCTTGTAAGCGCAATTGCAGATATGTACGTAAAATTTGGAAACATTATAGTTTGTAGTTTGTTGCATATCAGTTAAGTAACATGCGACTTTCGAATGAGTTTAATTTTTCGCCAGTTCCTTATACAATTTACGCCCTTCTTCTGTTTTTATATGATTTGATCACGATTTTCATATCTCACACAAACCAACCTTTCTTATGTGATGTTCAAATTGCTCGCATTCCTCGTTTTCGAGGTTGGTGAAGGAAAGGTTCAAGTGTGTAATCATGCCTATTAGGGGAGGGAGTTATACTCACTGCTGACGGCATTCGTGATTAGAACAAATTGTTCTCTTTGACATTCTCAGTTCATTGTTTTGCGGATGTTTATAAAGACACAATGAAAAGCAATGAAATGTGAGAAAACCTGGAGATATTGGTCTGCTATTAAATAATAGACAGTAACATATGAACTAATTTGTTGAACGAACAGGGAGGAATTCAGGTGTTTAGTTTCCAAATTGATGGGGCATTCGGGCATAGCAAAAATTTTTTCCAAAATGTGTTTATTCGATTTTTCATCTTTAACAGTAATCTTGTGTTGAGCCATCACTAGTTTCCCAAACAAAAGAATCCTGTCTTGCACCAGTGTACCTACGGGACACACCTTATTCGCTGCTTATGGTCAGGTATCGGAAGATGCATAGTCATTGCTTTTAGTAAATGAAGAAGTTATTAACTTAGTTCTTACTATTATTGTATTAATATTGTAATATCTTTTCCTATTATAATAAAGATGTGTATTGTCTTCAGCGAGTTTTGAAATTTTAATGTGGGGACCGTATTATGTTGATAATACAGTACGCGGTGACTTATGCATTGCACCCGTCGATTTCAAAAATAGCGTTTTAAAAAAGGTGAGTCGAGTACGGATCGATTTTACTCCCACCGTAGCACATACGACGCTTACTGTAATAACCCTGAATATCTGTGTGATACATTTTACAACTGCGGATCTAGTATTTTTCTAAATTCTTCTGGGAAGCCAATAACTGACTGTTATTTCGTTGCTTAGGTATCTACTATTAGTTCGTGAACGCGACGATAATGTGCAACGAATGAGTTTAATGACTCCATGTCATATGACGAGTTTCCCTCGATTTCTCACCGTCCAGGGTCCTTCAGAAGAGATTTTCAATGTAACAGCATTCTAAGATTTCATGCGCGCAATAATAATGTTCCGTTTTTGAAATCCTGAAGTACAAAGAAATAATGTCCTGCAAAATGGAATTTGTAGTCATTTCGCGTATGTAAAAGAATATTTGTTACCAGTTGTTGTTAATGAAGAGCCTCCAGTTCGTCACTGGACATCTTTTTGTTTCACATGAACGACATTTGATCATTCGGCTTCACTTTCCAAAATGCATCATTTATAAGTATTATTATTTTTATTATTATATATAATTATACTCGCGCTGTGACCTAAAGAGACATTTTGTGCTGACCCTCAAAAAAAAGAGCACCCACAACCTGAGGCTTCCAGACGTGCATGTAAGCTCTTTGGATGGTGCCGTCTAGTATACACATGTATATTATCACTCCAACCCTAGGTGGCATGTTCTAAATTTTGGATGGAGATGATAGTCGCTCCCGAAGGTCTAAGACGTAGGCTATCATACAATACATGCTCTGGCGTTTCGTCAGCTAACCTCATCTTACAAAAATGGTATGCACCAGCTCATTTGCAAAATATGGTCGGGCGAACGTATGCCTGCTGATTGGAATTTAAGTGTACTCTGCCCTCTCCGAGCCGTTTGAAACCAAATGAGGTTTCAGACAGGGTTACTCTCTTTCGTGCGATTTCTTTAGCCTTATGTTAGAAAAGATAATTCAAGCTACAGAGTGGCACCGTCCAGGCACCATATTTTATAAGAGCGTGCTACTTTTGGCGCGTGCTGATATCGATACCATCGGCCTCAACAACCTCGCCGTTACTTCTTCGATTTCCAAACTGGATAAAGAAGCGAAACGTATGGGTCTAGAGATGAACGAGAGTAAAAACCAAGTACCTACTGTCATCAAATAAACAGTCAGCGTACACGCGCCTTGGCTCTCGCAGCACTGTTGACAATTAAAATTTCGAAAAAGTGGAGGACTTTGTTTATCTGAGAACAAGCACTAACATCTATAATAATGTCATCCTGGAAATCAAACGTAGAATCTGTCTTGCCTCTAAGTGCTACTTTGGGCTGAGTAGGTTCGACGAACCAAAACCACACTCTATAAGTCTCTCATCATGCCCGTGCTATTGTATGGCGCTGAAGCATGGGCGCTGTCAGCATCGGACGGCCCTTGGAGAGTTCGAGAGAAAGAGTTATGGACCTCTTCGTCATTGCGAGGGCGAATACCGCAGACGATGGAACGATGAGCTGTATGAGCTTTACCGCGCCATAGACATAGTCCAGCGAATTAAAATACAGCGGCTACGTTGGCTGGGACATGTCTTGCGAATGGACGAAACCTCTTAAAAGGTTATAGCGCCAATTAAGTAAATAAGCAAAGAACGGACGTGTTTTTTATCGCACCGGAAAACTGGAATTGCTAAAATTAACAAAGAGCTCGTTCAGTTTTAATGTGGATAACACAGTGTGACACTCAAAAATACCTGAGAAGTGATGTTATTTTCCTTGTAGGTCTTATCGAGTAGACCAATTTTGGAATTTGTCAAACACCCCCAAAATCTCGACTTAACCTTAAAAAACCGATTTGTCGTGCTTTTGCGCACTTCTCAGCGCATATCTTAGCTAATTAACAACCGATATTCATTCATAAGAGCGGTTTAAGAAAGAAGAAACTCAGACCTTTTGAAAGATATATAGACGTCTTAATAAAGCTGAAGAAATTTACTTGATTTTGCACAACAAACTTAAATTTTGCTACCCTTTTTCTTCTTTTTTTGACTTTGGCGATATTTTCACACACTATTTTATAAAAACACAAAATGAGTTTTGATTAGACTCAAAGAGTACGTTTAGTACCGAGTTCAACGAATGTTTCTTTTAAAAAATCGGCCAAAAAGTGACTGAGTTATTTTACTTGTGGATCCCGAACCCCAAGTCGCTGATGACGGCATTAACATTCTATTACCTGACCTCGACGAAGTTCGGATAGCAACAACGTGGCTAAGGAACAACAAAACCGCAGCCGCTGATGAGTTACCAGCTGAAATATTCAAGAGTCACCAGCTTTTTTGAGGAATATGGTTGGAAGAATGCATGCCGCCGATTGGGTGATGGGTGATCCTGTTATATCCGCCAATAACCGCATGATCAGCCTGCTTAACATTTCGTATAAGTTCTGTTGGGTGTATTGTGCTCCAGACGTAAGCCAACCACCAACGAATAGATTGGACCTTATCAGTGTAGTTTTAGACCTTGTAAATGTACTATCCACCAGATATCAACGATACGCCAAATCTTGAAAAAGACCTGTGAGAAGAGGATCGACACACACCAGAATAAGTTGCATATATGCCGCGTTGTCCGAATTTGTTATACCTGCAAAACTAATACGGCTCAGTCAGAATTGAAGAGGACCTCTCCGAACCGTTCGATACCAAACATCTTCTCCAGCGACATTTTCGCTGTGACCATTTAGCAAAGTGGAGAAGTGTTACCTCCCCAATTTGTGAATGCTTTGTACACCAGTCACCAGGTCCACGTTCTTGTTCTTACAGCAATTTGGCCCAGTCGTGAAAGATTCCGTAAGTCACCGCACCTTTTGGTAAAATTTTCGGGCGCTTTTCCTGTCGGTTAGCATCTTAAACTGTTTGCGCTCACGTGTTCTGGGTCTCTTTTCTTTCTTCGATTAATACGTCTCTCCTCCTTACTCAACTCTCGGCAGCGCTCCACAGAACAGAACGCTTTGCGCCCAGTCGTAGCGTAGGCCTGTAGGCAGCGTCTTTTTTTCTGTGGAGCCGCGAAATTCCACATCGTACCAGTTGTCCTTTCGGGCTCACTAGAAACCAAGAATTTCCTCAGCGGTGGTACGTAGTGAACGAGAAATGTGCGCTGGAGGACGTGGCGACAAAGTCTCTCCCACCACAAACCCAACTCCGAACTAGCGCTCGTTTACATGAAAGCTATGTTAGACGTCGAAAGGGGGATATTATCTGAGGCCTACTTTTCCCGTGGCGGGTCAACCAGATACTGGGCTGTATGTTTTAACGATGCATTTATATAGCGAGCCTCTTGCTCCAAGTCACACGCCCGCTCGCAGTAGAACCTACCGGTGACCATCCGCTGCAGATTCAGGTGGGTTCTTAAACCGAAGGCGTCAGAGTGATCCTCCCGTTTTAGCTCATTCCCAAACGCATCTTCGGGAGCTACCCAGAGGACACATGGGTGAAATCACCGGAGAGTTGTGAGCTGCGTAAACCGCATGCAGAAGAATCGTTCTGGCCACTCCCCCGTGAATGTCAATAAGAGACTTTCCATACTTGCGTGGAGTTGTACAACTAATTTAAATCACCAGGGACACAGAAATAGTCCATTTGCTGGGTAGCGAAAAAGTTTTATAAATGATTAAAACCTTCAAACCATTGGTTGTAATTCAAGCACTGTGGGATTAACCACGTGCGGACACCAGGGTTGATCGAATATACAACTCACTGTATATGCTAAGAAACTACATTTTATAAACTGTTCCCAAAATGTTTTGAAACCAAAAAGACACTCAACGCTAGCGCGCCTGACTTTATGTATCTTAATTGAATCTACACAATATAAAACGTAATCTTTAAAATAGTACTCAAATTTTGATCTGTTGTAAGCCATTACATGAGTTTTAAAAGAAAAAGAAAACATCAGATGAATTAAAAAACTTGAAAAAGTTGTTGAACTTAAGCTTACTACTTAAATTAGCCATATTATACGATAAAACTTTAATCTTAGCTACAGGATTAGTTTGAACAATATTATCACTTTACGTGTGTAAAGTATAAAAACTTTTGTAGTGTGCCAATATATTTGAACAATTGTGGAAGTGAAATGAGGAATAAGTGATTGAACAGATTAGAATCGCCACTGGTTGGAAATTCAGCGAATAGCAATCCCCAACTCATCTGTATGTATTTTATAATGAACATATATGTTAGTAAAGGAACCACACAAAATTTCAATACGATGTGGTAGATGGTTTCTAAGTTAAAGCTGATTTTAAATTTTGCTGATATAGGAGGTGCTGAGCCCCTAGTTCTTATGAGCGGGTATATTAGTAGGGTATCGACGTCAAATATTAACTCGATTTGACAGGTTTTGGGATTTTTCGTCATTAAAATATTGTGAGTCCCTCATATTTTCCCAGAATAAAAATAAGCCTATGTTCGATGTCCAAAAAATAAAGAATTACCAGCGAAATGTGCCAACTGTTTCGAAAGCCATGCCACCAGCTAAAAGGGCTGTAGGGTGTACCAAGAACTGGTTTCATACATCACACCAACTCAAATTTGTTTCAACCAATTAGAGCTGATGCAAGCATACCCAACATGATAAATCAATATGAACACCACCCAACTTATGCTCAAATGCTTCAAGCTAACTCAGGACCAAAGGAAGTCAATCCACTAGAAAGAATAGAGGCTCTGCTTTCCAAGCAGTTCGAGCTAGCCAACAATCTTTTACATATGATAACCAGATAAATAAACAAGCTATACCAATAGATATACGTATCGCAATATGGAATACCAATGACCTTTCAACCCATAAAGAAGATATTTTAATATTTTTTAAGTCGAATAGTATTGATATTATACCAATATCTAAAACGCCTTTTACCAGCAAATATTTTTTTTAAATAAACGGATACGACCTTATTAGTGTCAATCCCCCAGATGACAAAGCGCATGGTGGATCAGCAATATTAATCAAAAGCCACTTGAGGTATAAAGTTATGGATAGTATCTACCAGACCGCAATATAAGCTGCTTGTATAAAGGTATTAACCTTTACACACTACACTCTGATTTGAGCTTATCAGCGTATACTTTCCACCCAGATTTGCGTTAAAATGCAACGAATATCGGGACTTTTTCCAAAGGTTGGGCCGTGATTTATTTCTGGTGGGGATAACAATGCCAAACATCGCTGGTGGGTAGACAACTCTGGAAATATCTTACAGATAATAAGCTATTCACACTGTCTACCGGCAAGCCTTATTATTGGCCTTCAGAGCTAAGGAAAATTTCGGATCTGTTAGATTTTATTGTTTACCCTGGCATACGAAAACATCGTTGAAGTATAGCAGAAAGCTTTAACCTAAGCTCGGATAACTCACCACTCATTGCAACGAGCAACATCGTGCGTAAAAAGCGAACTTTCCTTACAAGGCCATCCCGCTACTGCGTTCAGAAATTGGCTCAATAATAGAATTGGGTTAGATGTGTCATTAAAGACTAGCGTAGAAATATATTTAGCTGTTGAAACATTTACGAACAGAATAAATGAAACTGGGTTTTTCTTTACTCCTTGTCCAAAAGATAACACTTCAAGTAATCTATTCATATCAACGAAACTTAGACAGCTTACCAAAAATAAAAAAAGCTAAGGTAAAAATGGCAAACGAGCCATAGTCCGGTAGATAAAATACAGTTAAGGAACAAGCTCCAAAAATGATTTGCGGAAATAAGAAACAAATCAACTGCAGATTTCCTGAAAAATCTGGATCCTCTTGCCCACAACACGGTGTTTGTTGGGCTACGATATCTTAAACGTCCAACTAGGAGAAATATCGCAGTCAAAGACAACAATGGAGTTGAGGCATTTGAAATTGAGGCATTTGCCCACCACCTTTATGCAGTTTTTCAGACTAATCCAGACGGCGACAGAGCACAAGACGATGACATTTTTAATTTTCCAGATGCGCCATGCCAAATGAGTCTTCCAATCAGCCGGATCTGCATAAGTGAAGTATAAGCAGAGATTCATAAGAAGAGCCTTAAAAAATCCTCCGGATTGGACAAAATAGACGAAAATACTTTAAAAAATCTGCCCCTTAAGTGCATACAACCACTGACGCTAATATACATATACAACGTAATGTTGAGACTTGATCCTACGCAGTGGAAATGTGATGAGGTTATCATGATACCGAAACCAAATAAGCCTGAAAACACTTTGTCGTCATATCGCCCAATTAGTTTGTTAGTAAATTTCTCTAAAGTATTTGGAAGAATACTTTTGAGAAGAATGTAGCCAGCTCTGGAACAGTTTGATATAATACCGGAACATCAGTTTGGGTTTAGAAGAAGGCAAGAAATTATAGAGCAATCTCATCGACAAAAATTAAAAAGTGCTTCCAGCCCTTACTTCATTTTCCTAAGATCATACCTAAGTAACCGACAGTTTTATGTTTCACAACAAGATTTTACATCTAACATATACTCCATAAACGCCGGCGTATCACAAGGCAGTGTTCTGGCTCCGGTCCTATACGCAATATTCACTGCTGATTTACCTGTCTTGGCTGATGTAAACATTGCCTCGTATGCTGACGACACGACAATAATTGCAACATGGGATACCCCAGAAGCAAATAAAGTAACGCAACGAAACTAGGAAAATGGTATATAATAGTTAATCTCACTGAAGGCTAACCATTCCTGTCACGTACATAGGCTAAGTTTATAATAATAACATTCACTTGTTATCTTAAAGATAGATTGCAAATAAAAGTAAACACACAAAACAAATTCCCGATTCTGCGTCACAATCTGTGTGCTCACTTCAAAGTAAATCCAGCCAATAGTTTTGTCTCATTACCACCCAAAATTTTCAAATTTATAATATTAGTAAGATAGATTTTTAACCAAAGTGTATCTGCATATTTATAACGAGTTAGAAAATGATCTGATGTGTGATGCTCGAGTATACTATACAGGTACTGGAGATGGAGTCGATCCTGAATATCGAAAAGCAGCATAACTATTTTCGTTCCGGAAGTTTTAACAGAGATATATAATAGCCTTCAGTCAACTTACCTAAAGGCTAGATAAATATAAAATATATTTCTTGAGTTTTGATTGTTCTTTACGGCAGGGTATACGTCGATGTGTTTGGGAACGATTTTCTGTTATCCCTTGTCAAATTTGTGTTTTTCTTGGTTACAAACTATTTAACAGCTTACTATTATAGCATTCAATCAAACACGCCGAGTTCATAGTAGCATGAGCATAAAAAGATTGCATAATATTCGAACACATGAACAACCAAAAAGTTATCCAATCATGATGTTAATGTTATATATGCATCATGGCAGTATGCAACGGATCGATAATAGCCTTAACGTGGGAAGACCGCGATATGGCAAGAAAGCTTGGTTTCGCATTTATTAGGTCAAGTGTATATTTGTTATTGATATAGTCTTGTATATTTCATTGGACAATCGAAAAGTTAAAACCTATATCCATATCTTGAAAGAAGTTGTAAATAATAGCGGTACTCACTGTTCGTTGCAAGTGCTACTAAATCAGCAAACATTTGGAGCATAACTTAAAGGTAGATTCATTGTTCTTGATGATGAAAAAAATTCATCATAGAATTCGCACTGATATACATACAATTTACGATTTATATATTTATTTATTTCAAGTCTGCGAATATAAAAAATTCTTACAGACTATACAGCTAACAGTTGTTAATTGTAGAATAAATTTAAAACTAAGATACATATATGTATATAAATTGAGTAAATTAAATTTAAAAAATCTAACTTACATATACATATGTATTACTAGTGATGTAGCGCAGATAAAAATGTTCTCAACAATTTGAATAATTTAGGGGTTGATTCCGTGAAATCAATATTTAAAGCAATGAAAATTAAGTTTAGTTCAGCACAGGCTCTAGAAATTGGAGCATTGAAACTTAAGAAGATGTGTGGAGTCATAAGATGTTTTATACAACTTGGAAAACTTATTTGTTAAATTCTTTAGATGTTTCAAATGCTTTGCTACGACGGTAGCTTACACAGTTTATAGCTTTATAGAGCTAGTTTTTCGATTCCGAGTTGTTCTGTTTTTAAAAAAGGGAGAAGGTCTGACTTTAATATCCATCGGCCAGACACCTGGACTTGGAATTTTATCATAGAACGCTGGTGAAACGCCAAATTTGAAATTAATGGTATGAAAGCTATCGACAGAAACTTCCTTTTTAGCCACCTTATAGCTCCTTATAGCTCGCCAGGTGTTTGCTGTCAACACCAGAATGTTTAGCACATATGAGCTAACATTATTTTAAGTCACGGTCAGTTCTTTTTTATTACGACGTCGACATTGCAGTTAGTATTACTGCCAACAACAATATTTGTATGCCTATTTATCTTCTTGTTATGTTGTACAGTAGTCCATTCTCTCATATCAGCAACATCCACAGGGAGCTGAGTAGCAGCGTTTGAAACAACAATAGCAGGCAGAGGCGGTGTCAGCATACCAGACGTTGGAACAGGAGCGCAAGAATTTAGCAGCACAGCATCACCAGCTGCAGGCAAAGGCGGAATAGAGGGCAGAGCAGCTTTTGCTGAAATTTTACGAACACAAGGCATACAATTGCTTTTGCACTTCGCAGATGGGGAAGCGGTAGTCAAAGGCCTCACAGTAATAGCGCCATTATTACCAGTATTAGGAGGAACGAAAGCATTTTGAGCAGCAGGCGAGCGACTTTTCGTAGTCTTTTTAGCAAATGCAATATTTGCTGATTTGTCAACAGCAACTTTCAAGTTACTAATTTCAATTAGCACTTTTGTATACTTGCTATTGTTACCATTAGAGGGTTGGTTTATGCAGTCTATTTAATTTTTGACTGCATCGTATTGTTTATGCAAAGAATTAAATTTACCTCAAAGTCACTTTTAATTTATTCTAAATCATGGTTGTGTGTCGGTGATATCAAGCCAAGAGCGTTAGTTATTATAGTAGGCCTGTTGATTAAATTCGAACCCAGAAATCAGCCATAGTGACAAAAGATGGAAAGTACTAAGAGCGATAAAAAAACATGTCAGCACGCAATGAATGCTAAAGTATTTGACGAACATTTTTAAAACGTTTTATTTTCATGAATTAATAACATTTTTCGTTGTGTCTATTGAACATATGTATATTTGTATACGCTGTTGTCCTATTAAATCGCACATATTGTAGTATTAATTTTCGCGCTAATGACTTTTTCATGCTCCTTTTTTTTATAGAAACATAAGTATGTATATCGCAAGCATTTCTATTTTTACTATTTGGTGCGTCTGCTGATTGGAAGTCAAAGCTCCATCATCCTTTGAATATAATACGCCTCTATTTGTAATTGAAGTGCGTCGGCATGGTACGAATTTTCAGTCGGATTTTTATCTATAGTTCTACAAGTCGCGAATGAATCTACTTCCTTCAAAATATTTTTTCGATGCACTGACAACTTCCTCGTCCAACAACAAACTTCTCATACATTCTTCAGAAAGTAATCTACTGAAAAACTGCAAGAAAGAAAGCAATTACGAGTATTGCAGAATTCTAACATTCGTCGAAACGACCTGCATTTTCGTAGTAACTAGAAAAATATTGTACTTACGTCCCGAACATGTTTGCCTTCCGAAAGAGCTCAGCGAATGCTGAGTTGACAAGCAACGTTATGATGATCGACATTCAAGGGAGGTATCCCTGCGGTCGATGTCTTCTTTGATAAGACGATACTGCACATTGTTGTGGGTGATGAACGCTAGTCCTCCACCATTATCTCGCTCGAGATCCTTACGATGCACATGTAGCCGTAGCAACTCAACAAAATTGCATGTGAGACGGGTGTAGTTGTCCACCATGCCTCTGCTGTGCTTGCCGCTGTAAGGGTTGCTGCCTGATGGTGGTGGGTGGAGCTCTGCAGCATGCGGCATGGTAGTCACCCGTCCACACACTTGCAGTGCGCAAACAAGAACAAGCACGAAAATGATACCAGCCACGCCACGAGTTGCACCTGACGGATGTCGCATTCCGGCGTTTCTGGTTTGACACACCGAACAGACTGTGTAGAGAACCAAGAGCAGCTGATTTGCCCACACACGGGAATTGCTGTGAGTGGACAATCGGTTCTATGTACCGGAATGACCTGGGATTCACCCGGCCAAAGACTGTTGTTTCGGCGACCTAACCCTGTTGATTTTTAATTTTTGAGTACTCAATTGCCCTGCGACTAATATACCGAGTGCTGTTGTTGAAAATCATATCCAAATACCACGTCCTGGCCCGATTATGTCGAAGTTTCGACGATTTTGAAAGGCCCTGTTACTGGACTAAAATAAGGCGAACCTTTTTCCTGTTTCGGATTTTTTCGAATGAAGCAACTTTTGTGTTTTTAGACATTTCTTCTTTCGTCAAGCTTTGGGAATAACTGCTGTAAAATGTTTGTGGGTTTTTTAATAAGCTTTTTCAAATATTGCATATAATTTGCAAATTTGTATGCAGAGAAATTGTCCAAGGGTCCATATTCTTTGGCGCATTCAGATAAATGCAACAAGCCAAACCAACCAACCAAAAATACTCCCAAACTAATTAACACAGCCTTGTAAAAGCTGTTGAGCCATATTTGCGTCTACTTTATATGATCTTTCAAATAAAATAAAATTCGTATTCCTGAATGAATATATTTTTCCACTTGAGAACATTTGGGTCAAATATTTTTTCCAGTATGACTTTGGACACCAGTAGTGCGATTCACTAACTTATTTTAAAGATATTCGTTTGGTTAACTCAACTTAACCAAAATTTTAGCGACCCTGCTATTCAGTAGCCATTTTTTAACGATTTTCGCATTCGCCGAATCAGCTGTTGATATTAGCTAGTCGATGACCGAAAACTAAACGACAACAAATTTCATGTTGTTAACTCAATCAAGAAAAGTGAAATTCGTGATTTCAATTTAAATAAAAGAAAAATTTAAAATTCAGTGATTTGTTTTCTTGTAATTAAAAAGGAACATTAAATAATGTCGTTGAAATATTTGGCTCCAACATTGGATCGACGTTTACTCCGAGATGTGGACAATCCCTTTCATCTAAATGCAACAGACTTTCAAAAACTGTATCGGTTAACTCCAGACTTGGCTGAATACCTAATTTATCAGCTTGACAACCAAATAAAAGGAACCAGAATAACAGCAATATCAACTGAGAAACAGGTAGCTCGTGCAATTTTTAAGCCTGTATGCAATTTAAAATTTTACTTTTATATTGGTAGGTTCTAGCGGCGTTAAGGTTCTTCGCAACTGGTTGCTATCAACGACCCGTAGGTGAACAATGGGGAATATCCATGAGCCAGTTTTCCGTAAGCCGGCATTCATCGGGTAACGGATGCAATCAATGATTCGTTGTTTCACCAGAAAGTGAGGTTTCCTATGACCCAAGTGGAACGCCATTCTGCTAAAGAAATGTTTGCTTCGGCGTCGTCTCCCTTCGTGGGATTCCACGCATATATCAATTTTGCCACCAAGGAATCATCTACGATTCAATTAATATACTAATGGTAAAAGCAAACTTTTACAAGGATCCATGCATAAAACAGAAATATAGTTTAGTTTTAATATATAGATAAATGATTATAATTAAAAAAAATTAAATATATGTACATATGTAAATCCTAAATACGCTGGAGCACAACGCGAAGTTTGAAAACGATAACCATGGCATATTTGCAGGTGATTCCGCATATTCCTTGGAGTCGAGTTGATTACTATTTTAACAAAACACTCAGAGGAGAGTCCGGAATTCTGCTACAATGGAACATTGCAATATATATAAAGAATTTTAAGTGTTTGTAGTTTGAAACAAACTAATATCTATTTCACTTTTTTTTTTTTTTTGTTTTTTGATTTCGAATGGCTGAAGCCGGACGGCTTACAAAACGCCAGGTTATCCCTCCTGTTTTGATAGGTTTGGTCCAAAAAACGATCACGCTAATTTGCGTTGATATGTAAAATTTGATAAGTGGTTTGTTAAAACGGTGCTTCAATTGCCGTTAGCACATATGTGCTTTAAATTTTGACTCTTTATATAATATAATATAATATAATTATCATTTTATTTTTCTACACAAAAAGGGTATTATTATTTCGCTAATTTTTTTGAATTTATACACGAAAGTGTATTCTTTTTGCATCCATTACTTTCATTGTTTTACACGGAGGTGTATCAAAAAATTTTCATTTATTTTATAAATTGTATTGATATTCTTTTATTTGCGTTGATATGTAAAATTTGATAAGTGGTACTTTTATGTGTTTGCCATTTTTCTCTTAATGCTCCGCTATCTGACCGTTTTAATCCATTCGTATGTTGTCTTTACAATACCTTTTCAACTGTAAAATCCATATTACTTGACTTCACTTTATATATTTTTTTTAAGGTTATAATCTCATTCCCATGGCTTCATATTCTTAGCTTTTCAATTTCGTTCATTAATTTCATTTGATACACATTTTTATTTTCATGTTCACTTTAATGAAATATAATAAAACCGTTCAAATTTATATTTGGCAGCAGGCATTCGTTTGTTTTTTTTTCTATTCCTCTTTGAGCTTTTCGCTTATTTTGGCATTTAGTTTGACAGAGATGACACTCTTTATCGCTTTGAATAAATACAACGAAACAGCTGTTAAGTGTCGTTAAGAATAAGTTAGTGAATCGCACAATCGTTAGTGCAAACGGCAAATATTGCCGCTAAAAATAACAATTGCCGTACCGTTTAAAGTTAGTGAATCGCACTACAGAAACAAATGCACGTGCTGGTGAATCACAAGCAAATAAACGACTATTGATTTATTTTAGAGTTAAATTTAGTGAACCCACTTGCAGGCCATTATCTTTTAAACGAACAAATTCTCTACAAAATTGCTGCATAAAATAATTTCTATTAGGTGGCTTTTGTTTTCCTGAGAAACAGGCGATAGAAATCGGCCATAAAACTCTATTCGAGCTTTTGAAAAGTTTTAGGCCATCAATATATACGTCAATGCAAACTTCTGCAAGATCTTTCAAACATTGGAACGATTTAGATTCAAAATGGGACTGAATGCCAAGATACAAAAACTCACCCCCAGGAATATCTTGCACATTTATACTCTCTTTTGTTATGATAACCAGATAAATAAACAAGCTATGCCAATAGATACCGATACGTATCGCAATATGGAATACCAATGACCTTTCAACCCATAAAGAAGATATTTTAATATTTTTTAAGTCGAATAGTATTGATATTATACCAATATCTGAAACGCCTTTTACCAGCAAATAATCTTTTTTAAATAAACGGATATGACCTTATTAGTGTCAATCCCCCAGATGACAAAGCGCATGGTGGATCAGCAATATTAATCAAAAGCCACTTGAGGTATAAAGTTATGGATAGTATCTACCAGACCGCAATATAAGCTGCTTGTATAAAGGTATTAACCTTTACACACTACACTTTGATTTGAGCTTATCAGCGTATACTTTCCACCCAGATTTGCGTTAAAATGCAACGAATATCGGGACTTTTTCCAAAGGTTGGGCCGTGGTTTATTTCTGGTGGGGATAACAATGCCAAACATCCCTGGTGGGTAGATAACTCTCGAAATATATTACCGATAATAAGCTATTCACACTGTCTAAGGCGTCTAAGGCAAATTTCGGATCTGTTAGATTTTATTGTTTACCCTGGCATACGAAAACATCGTTGAAGTATAGCAGAAAGCTTTGACCTAAGCTCGGATCACTCACCACTCATTGCAACGAGCAACATCGTGCATAAAAAGCGAACTTTCCTTACAAGGCCATCCCGCTAAAGACAGACGTTACTGCGTTCAGAAACTGGCTCAATAATAGAATTAGCTTAGATGTGTCATTAAAGACTAGCGTAGAAATATAAAAAAGCTAGGGTAAAAATGGCAAACGAGCCAGAGTCCGGTAGATAAAATACAGTTAAGGAACAAGCTCCAAAAACGATTTGCGGAAATAAGATACAAATCAACTGCAGATTTCCTGAAAAATCTGGATCCTCTTGCCCACGATTGTAACACAGTCTTTGGAGGGCTACGATATCTTAAACGTCCCCTAGGAGAAATATCGCTGTCGAAGAAAACAATGGAGTTGAGGCATTTGAAATTAGGGCATTTGCCCACCACCTTCATGCAGTTTTTCAGTCTAATCCAGACGGCGACAGAGCACAAGACGATGACATTTTTAATTTTCCAGATGCGCCATGCCAAATGAGTCTTCCAATCAGCCGGATCTGCATAAGTGAAGTATAAGCAGAGATTCATAAGAAGAGCCTTAAAAAATCCCCCGGATTGGACAAAATAGACGAAAATACTTTAAAAAATCTGCCCCTTAAGTGCATACAACTACTAACGCTAATATACAACGTAATGTTGAGACTTGATCCTACGCAGTGGAAATGTGCTGAGGTTATCATGATACCGAAACCAAATAAGCCTGAAAACACTTTGTCGTCATATCGCCCAATTAGCTTGTTAGTAAATTTCTCTAAAGTATTTGGAAGAATACTTTTGAGAAGAATGTAGCCAGTAGTGCGATTCACTAACTTTAAACGATCCGACAATCGCAATTTTTGTCGACAATATTTGTCGTTGGCAGTAACGAATGTGTGATTCTTTAACTTATTCTAAGCGACACTTAACAGCTGTCTCGTTGTATTTATTCAAATAAAATAAGATACTAGTTTATTTCAAACTTCAAAAATTAATAATAATTTTTATATATTGCAATGTTTCATTGTAGCGGAATTTCAGACTCTCCTCTGAGTGATTTGGTAGAATAGGCATCAACTAGACTCTAAGGAATATCCAGAATCACCATGCCGTGGTTTTCCGTTTCAAAATTCGCTCTACTATTAATCGTGTTGTGCTCCAGGGTATTTAGATTTTATATTTAAATTTTTTTAATTAGGATCATATATCTGTATATTAAAAATAAACTATATTTCTGTTTTTATACTTGAATCTTTGATAAAAGGTTGCTTTTACCATTTGCACATTATTTGAATAGTAGATATGGTGGTTGACACCAAAATTGAAACATGAGTACATTCGACGGTCCTAATAATGCCTCCGACAAAAGGTGCCGACGCCGAAGCAAATATTTTTTAGCAACTTGACGCTCCACTTGGGTCATAGCATAGGAAACCTGTCAAGCAGAGAAATTGATGAAGAAGGTTATTAGAGGCTACATTATGATTTGATACAATTAAAGTAGTTTGAATCAAAATTGCTACGCCTGATTTGCATATGGAAAATCTTTATTATAGTGAAATATCTTATAATGTAGTAAGTGTAATAATAGATGCACTTTTTTTTACAATGCGCGTTTCTTGTAGCTTGATGATGTACGGCTTATGTTTCGCATTTATTAGGTCAAGTGTATATTTGTTATTGATATAGTCTTGTATATTTCATTGGACAATCGAAAAGTTAAAACCTATATCCATATCTTGAAAGAAGTTGTAAATAATAGCGGTACTCACTGTTCGTTGCAAGTGCTACTAAATCAGCAAACATTTGGAGCATAACTTAAAGGTAGATTCATTGTTCTTGATGATGAAAGAAATTCATCATAGAATTCGCACTGATATACATACAATTTGCGATTTATATATTTATTTATTTCAAGTCTGCGAATATAAAAAAATCTTACAGACTATACAGCTAACAGTTGTTAATTGTAGAATAAATTTAAAACTAAGATACATATATGTATATAAATTGAGTAAATTAAATTTAAAAAATCTAACTTACATATACATATTACTAGTGATGTAGCGCAGATAAAAATGTTCTCAACAATTTGAATAATTTAGGGGTTGATTCCGAGAAATCAATATTTAAAGCAATGAAAATTAAGTTTAGTTCAGCACAGGCTTTAGAAATTGGAGCATTGAAATTTAAGAAGATGTGTGGAGTCATAAGATGTTTTATACAACTTGGAAAACTTATTTGTTAAATTCTTTAGATGTTTCAAATGCTTTGCTACGACGGTAGCTTACACCTTATACTTGAACAGTTTATAGCTTTATAGTTAAATTTAGTATTGCGATCTTCTGGTAATGTATCAGAGTTATAAAATTCCAACTCAAGGGTGAGAGGCACATGATGCATTACAGCTGGAGAGATAGGAGAGATACACTCCGATAGAGTGAAATTTACATTATCGCTGAAAAAATAAGATCCAAAATTCTATTTAGTTTGTTAAATATACTGTTAATCTGAATTAAGCCGATGCTCAAAAAACTATCAATGACATAAATTTCTGATGATGAACTTATATTTGAAGCCATTAAAACCGCAGATCCACTTTCTGAAGTCTAATTTAAGCGGTATAAAATGAAATCACTAAAATCGATGTGATTACCACCAGCAATATTTGTTACTAATGATACGATATTATTTGCATGTGGAACGTTAAGAATTTCAGCGCTATTCGGCGGGATATATGATGCACACACATAAAGAAGATGGCCAGAGGCGCCATGAGCACAGACGCATAGCTGGTCACGGAGCGAGTCTGAATTGGTGAACGATACTAATGGCTCTCTAATCCTCCGTTGAGCCGCTATAAGGACACCACCGCCTCTAAAGCATCCCGTTTTTCCTGTATCACGGTCTTTGCGAAAAATATCGAAAATGACAGGATCAAAGATTTTACGGTCAAAAAAGCTGTCGTTATTCGGTGATTCAACGAAAACGTGTATGTCATAATCTAAATGAGCAGTTAACTTGCGTATTATTGAACATTTAGTTCGAAGTCCAGAAACATTTGGTAGTATTTTTTCAAATGATTTACATTGGAGCTAGAGATTCCGAGTTGTTCTGTTTTTAAAAAAGGAAGAAGGTCTGACTTTAATATCCGTCGGCCAGACACCTGGACTTGGAATTTTATCATAGAATGCTGGGGAAACGCCAAATTTGAAATTAATGGTATGAAAGCTATCGACAGAAACTTCCTTTTTAGCCACCTTATAGCTCGCCAGGTGTTTGCTGTCAACACCAGAATGTTTAGCACATATGAGATAACATTATTTTAAGTCACGGTCAGTTCTTTTTTATTACGACGTCGACATTGCAGTTAGTATTACTGCTAACAACAATATTTGTATGCCTATTTATCTTTTTGTTATGTTGTACAGTAGTCCATTCTCTCATATCAGCAACATCCACAGGGAGCTGAGTAGCAGCGTTTGAAACAACAATAGCAGGCAGAGGCGGTGTCAGCATACCAGACGTTGGAACAGGAGCGCAAGAATTTAGTAGCACAGCATCACCAGCTGCAGGCAAAGGCGGAAAAGAGGGCAGAGCAGCTTTTGCTGAAATTTTACGAACACAAGGCATACAATTGCTTTTGCACTTCGCAGGTGGGGAAGCGGTAGTCAAAGGCCTCACAGTAATAGCGCCATTATTACCAGTATTAGGAGGAACGAAAGCATTTTGAGCAGAAGGCGAGCGACTTTTCGTAGTCTTTTTAGCAAATCAATATTTGCTGATTTGTCAACAGCAACTTTCAAGTTACTAATTTCAATTAGCACTTTTGTATACTTGCTATTGTTACCATTAGAGGGTTGGTTTATGCAGTCTATTTAATTTTTGACTGCATCGTATTGTTTATGCAGAGAATTAAATTTACCTCAAAGTCACTTTTAATATATTCTAAATCATGGTTGTGTGTCGGTGATATCAAGCCAAGAGCTTTAGTTATTATAGTAGGCCTGTTGATTAAATTCGAACCCAGAAATCCGCCATAGTGACAAAAGATGGAAAGTACTAAGAGCGATAAAAAAACTTGTCAGCACGCAATGAATGCTAAAGTATTTGACGAACATTTTTAAAACGTTTTATTTTCATGAATTAATAACATTTTTCGTTGTGTCTATTGAACATATGTATATTTGTATACGCTGTTGTCCTATTAAATCGCACATATTGTAGTATTAATTTTCGCGCTAATGACTTTGTCATGCCCCTTTTTTTTTTATAATACGTCTCTATTTGTAATTGAAGTGCGTCGGCATGGTACGAATTTTCAGTCGGATTTTTATCTATAGTTCTACAAGTCGCGAATGAATCTACTTCCTTCAAAATATTTTTTCGATGCACTGACAACTTCCTCGTCCAACAACAAACTTCTTATACATTCTTCAGAAAGTAATCGACTGAAAAACTGCAAGAAAGAAAGCAATTATTGCAGAATTCTAACATTCTTCGAAACGACCTGCATTTTCGTAGTAACTAGAAAAATATTGTACTTACGTCCCGAACATGTTTGCCTTCCGAAAGAGCTCAGCGAATGCTGAGTTGACAAGCAACGTTATGATGATCGACGCGCTCGACGAAAAGAGACAGCGACTCTTCTGTCGCGTGCTCGTCGAATCGACGAGGTTAGGTCTTTTGGATTAAATAAGGTGGTCTTACTAGTAAGTTTATTTATTATTTTTTCGTCCACCTTAAATGTATTTTGCTTTTGGTGGTATAGCTGTCAATGCCGTTAAAGCAAAAACGAAATGGAGGCAACTTTGACATTTATCTTACACAAATACAAAAACTAAGTACATGAGATTCTGGCTGCTACTACCTGGTATCAATTCCCCTTGAGAAAAACTGCAAGCAATTTAAATTAAAATAAGGTATAAAAACCCAGTAAAAAATCGCTAGTAAAAGAATTCAAAGAATAAGGTGTCAGAAACTTATTGAGCTTTTGGCGACCTGGAATTAGTAAACATTTGCAGGGAAGCCCGCACAGTTTCATTCAAATTTTTGCTTTTGCTTCATTTTACTTATACAGATGGAACTTTCTTTTTGTTTTTCGCTTGTTCGCTAATATATCGCCTCTTATTTCGTTAATATATCACTCATATTTATGCTTGTGCAAATTTATAATTAGAAATATCGAAGTGTTTTCTTGACTGAAATGCAACCATATGCCACAATCAGCTGGTTTTCTTGTTTGTCTGGGTGCCAGTCTCAGTCGTATATTTGCGATATGGTCAGGCATTTTTTGCAGAGAAGAAGCTTAACCTGTAACTATCGGTTATGTTAGCAAGAAAATTGATTCAAACTATTGGCCAGTCTGATGGTTAGTTTTGTGTGGGCATTGGGTATCAGATGACCACTTCTCTCCTTAGCTGCTTTGCGTTTATGCATATGAATTCACAGGATTCTTTATTTTTTGTTATACACGCATTCTTTGTCCGATGTGCTTCAACAGCTAACATTAAACTCAAATTGTGTTCGATGTATAAACAATATGCATTGGATTTTTCTCATTGCTTGCAGGAATGTGTGTATGTAAAGGGTGGCCAATTGACATCGCCACCACGTGAGATAACACGGCCATGGAATTTGTCGCGCAAAAGAGCCATTGTTTCGTTGGCTGTGTGGCAAGTGGCACCATCCTGTTGGAACCACATATCGTCCACATCCATATGTTCCCATTCGGGCCATAAAAAGTTCGTTATCATCTCACGATAGCGAACACCATTCACAGTTACTGCCTGACCGGCCCCATTTTGGAAAAAATACGGCCCGATGATGCCGCCAGCCCGTAAACCGCACCAAACAGTCACTCTCTGTGGGTGCATTAGTTTTTCGACAATCTTTCTTGGATTATCGTTCGCCCAAATGCGGCAATTCTGCTTATTGACGAATCCACTGAGGTGAAAATGTGCCTCATCACTGAAGATGATATGCAATTTGATTTGAACGCCCATTTTCATAATAAGACTGAATAACTTTAACACGTTGCTCGATTGTGTATCTTTCTAAGTTCAAATTGAGTTAGTGTGAAATTGATAAATGTCAAATGAAATGCAGAAAAAAACTTGACGTTTAGGTGTGGTTCACATTCAACATCGGCCCTTAAAATTTAACCACCCTTTACAATCGATAACTTATTTTCGATTTGCAGGGAAGTAGCCAAAATTGTTAAATGGTGTCACGCATTGTGTTCCATACAAAATACGTTCGACAATATTTTTTGTATGAGAGAAAATGAGTGGCACACCATTAGCAAAAAAATATCCAAAATATGTTTCATTAAAACAATCTTTATGATGAAAGCAGGTAAATTGGTTAAGTGCCTGCGCCTTAAGCAATCAATTATTTTATAAGCGAACTTAATTTTCACAGGCACTCTTATGGATGTGTGTGTTTAAATTTATCTGCATGCATTCCAAAGTGAACGGTATGTGTTTGGTCAGCAAATACATATGTGTAACCAAGTCGCGCCAACTTCAAGAAAGAGCTCGTGTTTGAAGTCTTTCTTGAAGTGAATATTATTTATTTATTATTTGATGTATGTCAATATGTGACTCCTCCACCCCTAGATTCAACGGTCCCCGTTGGATAATTTATTTCTTTTCGAAATTTGTGAATTATTTTTTTTCGTCACTTTGGTGTGCTACAATGCAAATTTGCTTATTATTTCTATTTATGATTATATATAATTTTATTTTATTTTTTATTTTTTTTTTGTGCTTATAACATTACATATGTGCATCTTGTTTCTAGTTTTTTTTTTACATTATTGTTTCTGCCTGCTTTGGACTTAACAATGGGCCAATTGTTTTTGATTTTTGTGAGTTTGCATCATCTGAGGCCTGTTGTATTGATAATTCTATGTTTACATTATTGATATTATTATTAGTGTGCTTATACCATAGTTTAAGTTCTTGTGTATTTTTAATTCCTCAAGTTTTTGTATATTCTTTTCTTGGTTGATCTCTGTATCTTCTGTATATTTATATATTTTATTTCCTATTGTAATTACATATCTTTGTGTTTCTGTAATTTGAAAATGTTCCCTGTTCGGTAATGGTGTTATAAGTGTTAGATCTGCCTTAATATGTGTTATTGGTATTTTTATGGCTAGTAGTATTGAGTCGTCTTTATATGAGTCCGGTCTCTACGTGTTTTAATTTATAGATATCTGAACCCTTCAATTTCTTCTGTTGATAGTATACTAGGGTGTAGTATGTTATGTCTTGCTGAAGCTATGATGTCTTGAATTTGTTCAATTTTACTTTCTAAGTATTTAAGTTTAAGCATTTGATCGGAATGCGACATGTGTTTTACCAACTCTATGATTCTTTATACATATATTTATTCTGAAAAACATATACGTTTACTCTATTTTCGTTTATATTGATATTATTTATTACATCTCCTTTTTGTTTTTGTAGGTTCTCCGCTAATTGAAATCGATTGGTTTCTTCTTTGTCGTAGAATGTATAGTATTATTGTAAGCGGTTATTGCTTTAAATACTTTTTCTTTCAAATTGTCGTTGTTATTGGCATCAGCGTTAAAAAGTCTTAAGTGTTCATTTAATGTGGAGTGTAGTCTTTCGACATCTGCGTTTCCTGTTTTATTATAAGTGGTCGTTAGGTGTAGGTTTATTTTATTATCCTTTCAGAATTGTTTTATTGCTACTGTATCTAATTCATTGTCGGTTACTAAAGTTTCCTTCCTTCCTTCCTTAATTGGCGCTATAACCGCTTAAGCAATTTTGACCGAACTTCTCCTACAATTTGTGGTGTGCGCCTTGTTGTTGTAACACAAATTGAGGGACCTACAGTTTTACGCCGACTCCGAACGGCGAATGTTTTTTGTGAGAAGTTTTTTCATGGCAGAAATTCACTCGGAGGTTTGCCATTGCCTGCCGAGGGGCGACCGCTATTAGAAAAAACTTTTTCTATATTTTTTGGATGTTACTTGCCCCGAGCTGGATTCGAACCTGGGACACACCGAATGAAGCGCGCACACGCTACACACTCGGCCACGGCCACTAAAGTTTCCGGTTTGCCTAAATATTGAATTCTTTCTTTTATGGCATTTATGATTGATATCCAAGTTCTGCCTTTCAACGATTTAGCTGTTGCATATTTTGTTAATTTATCGATGCTTGTGAGGTACATTACGCCTCTTTGTGGGTACCAAATATCAAAATGAACGATTTTGTTATGTTTTTTGGGAGTTTCCGTAATATTTAAACTATGTTTGATAGGGTTTCTGTCAAATTTAGCTTTATTGCATATTTCACAGTTGTTGATGAACTTCTGTATTTCTTTTTGTAATTTGGGGTAGTAGTGTGTTTTCTTTATTTCCTCTAATATTTCATTTATTCCCCTGTGATTATTTTCCAAGTGTTTCTCTTCTATCAATGCTAAAAGTTCTCCTTTGTCTGTTATTTCCTTCAAAATTATGTTTGACTTCATTATTTTTAGGTTTGCATTAATTGCGAAAAATTTTATATATAACTCCTGAACTTGTAGAAATAATTTGTCATCTGGGCAGTAAATTGCAATTAGTCCTTTTTCCGGTAGATTCTCTTGCATTATTTTTAAAATGTCGCATTCGAGTGTTACATTTATTATGCTTCTTATTTTCTTTTGATATATTATTTTCTTTGTTATTGACTGTCTTTGCGCTCTTTGAATTATAAGTTGATTTTTTTATATATTGATTGCGTTTTCCGTTATTTTTAAAAAGTATGTACTATCAGTTTCTGCGCTGTGTACCGTATCTATGTCATCATCATCGAATATTTCATTTAAATTTAGTTCCATCGCATTATCATTTTCATAACTTAGTCTGCTTAGACCGTCCGCGATTACATTTTCCTTTCCTTTTATGTAGTTAATATCGAAGTCGAACTCATTCAGCTTTATTTTCCATCTTTGGAGTTTAGCATTTGGTTCTTTTAAGTTGTTCAGCCAAACTAATGGTCTATGATCCGTTTTGATAGTGAAATGTCGTCCGAATAAGTATGGTCTGAAATATTTCGTTGCCCAAACTATTGCAAGTAACTCCTTTTCTATTGTACTATAATTCTTTTCATGACCGTTTAGTGATCTACTTGCATAACATATAACTTTATCGCTTTGCAGTAATGCCGCTCCAAAGTTACTGGCATCTGTCACTAGTGTGAAGGCTTTATTAAAATCTGGGTGAATTAAAATTGGATCTGCTTTTATTAGCTCTTTTAATTTGTTGAATGCCTTGATATAATTCTTATCATTTTTATTTATTTTCATGTCTTTCTTCAAGTATTTGATGATGTGATACGCAACTTTCGAGTAATCTTTGATAAACCTTCGATAATATCCTGTAATTCCTAAAAATGCTTTTATCTCTTTTTCGGTTTTTGGAAGTAGAATCTTTTCTATTGCTTTCACTTTTTGCGGGTTTGGTTTAATGCCTTCTTTTGTAATTATATGGCCTAAGAATTTTGTCTCTTGCCTTAGAAAATTGCATTTATTTATTTGTATTTTAAATTTTTCTCTTTTAATCTGATTAAAATTTCGTTTAACGATTCCAGGTGTTCTACGCTTGTAGAAAATACTAGGATATCGTTCATGTACACAATACAAATCTTTCCGATATAATCTTTTAGTACTTCATTCATTAGCCTTTGGAACGTTGCCGGTGCATTTCGTATGCCAAAGGGCATTCTTAAAATTCATAATGTACGTTTGCGGTGGAGAACGCTGTGTTGTGTATGTCGCGTTCATCCATTTCAATTTGATGGAAACCTTTGGCTAAATCAAGAGTTGAAAAATATTGCCATCTTCCCAATTTGTCAAATATATCGTCTATATTTGGAATTGTAAATCTGTCTTCCGTAGTTACGCTGTTCAACTTCCTATAGTCTATTACAAGACGCCATTTTTGTTCGTTGGTTGCGTCCAGCTTCTTTGGTACCAGCCAAATACGGCTGTTGTAAGGACTAGATGATGCTCTAATTATGCCTTGGGACAACATTTAGTCTATTTTTCTATTTCCGGTGTGTGGATTTCTGGGTATCGGTAAATTTTAGAGTAAACCGGAATGTCATTCTTTGTCATTATTCTATGTTTCCTTGAACTAGTAAATGTTAAATTGTCGTCTTCGTTATAAAATACGTTTTTGTGTCTTTTTAGTATATTTATGAATTTGTTTTTGTCTATGCCGTTAATGTGATTGGTGTCAACGAATTCTGTGACACATTTATTTTTTATATCGTTGTTGAAGATTTCCACTTCATTTCCTTTATTGCTTATTTTGCTATATATTTCTTCTTCTTTTGTTAGAAAAAAATTTATTATTGCATTATTTGTTTTTAATATTCTGTTTGGATAATCTATTATCGCATTTATCTTCGTTAGGATATTGTTACCGATTAGTCCGTCAAAGTTTTTGTAACTTGCGTTTTTCTTCCCATTGCTGTGACTTGCACATTTACTTCCCTCTTCCATTTCGGGTTACAGACATTTTCATTGATCAGACTGAACTCTGCTCCAGTGTTAATGATGAAGTATAACATTTTTATGTGTGTATCTATTGTTATATAGGGTAATTTGCGTTTGCATTGCTGGTATCCATAGGTTCTGGTCTATTGCGATTTGATATTGCAGACCGATTATAATTTCCTGATTGATTATAGTTTCGCATTTGATTCCCATGTCCTTGTTGATTAAAATTTCTCTGAGGGTTAAAATTTCCGGGTTGATTATAATATGTGTTGGTTGTCTGATTTGACATTCTAGTTTGGCCGGATCCGTTGCCATTGCTGTTATAGTTATTACCCGCATTCCTTGGGACATAACCACCGTTATACCTGTTTTGTGGCATATAATTGTTATAATTGTTATTATTGTTATTTTCGTTTCTCGGGACATAGCCACCATTATATCCGTTGTGTGGCGTGTTATTGTTGTATCTATTATAACTCCTGTTATAACTAGGAATATTAATCATATTCTGGTTGGGTCTGGAGGATGTTCTATTGTTAGCGTTGTCGCTAAAATTAGTAATCGTAATAGCTATTTGGGTTAGGATCTTTCCTTTGCTGGCCGAGTGCTGTGAAGGATTGATGTCTAGCTTCTAAAATGATTTTATATGCTTTATCTAAAGTATCAGAGTTTCTGGCCATGATCATTGTTTTTGTAGGCTCGGGAAGGTGTTCTTTGTCGTTTGTAGCGCTATCCTATTAACTCCTGTAGTTAAAAAGTTTAAATAATTATGTGCTGATATCCTATTGTGTAATTTATTTCTAATTTTATTGATTCTAAAATGATAATTTTCTATCGTTGAGTCGAGACTGATGGTCTTCAACTCATCCATAAGTTCCGCTGAACTTCTCTTTTCTCCGCAATTATTCAAAAGTATTGGTTTCAATGTTTCCCAATCACTAACTTGTCCGTATCTGTGAATTATTTCCCTTGTTTTCCCTACGCATCTTCCTTTCAGATAATTAAATAAAATTCTTTGATTATTTGCATCAAAGGTTGTTATTGAGGGTAATATGTCTTCAATTTGCCTAATAGTCTGTTAATTGGTTCGGATCTCGTCCGTCGAATTCTGCAATTCCATTAATACAGTTTAATTTGAGTTGAAAATGTGATATGGTAGCTGCCTCCACTTTGAGAGAATTCTGTATCAGTTGAGATGAGATTAAAAACCAAAAAAATTCGTATTTATTCAGAAAAAAGTTCCTACTGGGTATTCTAATTGATCGTGTACAGTTCGGGGGTTGCTGCCCACTGTTGCAGTAAAGACACCTATCTAACAGTTTTGAAAGCACTACTTTAGTCAGGTCACATTATCAATTTTGTCGTTACAGTTTGGAGTCACTGTTTTAGTAGACACCTTAATAATTTTGAAGTTATTATTCTTTATTCTCAATTTTACAACACCCGTGTGTATGCAACGAATTTTTATGATACACTATTGTTCGATAGTTTTCGCACATTGTTTCCGTATATTGTTTGAAAAGGATGGATTTTTACATTTATTTTATATATTTGTTCGTGTTAGTTTTTTGTTTTTATAATATACTAACTCTACCTTACTGTTGTCGCCGCTACTGTTGCTATTGCCGCTTCTATTGCTGTTGGGTTTGCTGCTATCGCCGCTGTTGGCGTTGCTGTTGCTGCTACTGCGTTTATCACTTAAGTTCTTTTCCCAATTTTTTTTTATATTATCTATAAATTTTAATTTGGTGTTGTTTAGTTAAAATTCAAATTATGGTCGCGTTATAAATATTTTTTGTTTTATCAGGTTCTTGCCAATTTCTTTGTTTCTTTTTTATCACACATTCGTTACGCCTTGCGCAAACACTATCAATAAACTTGTATTTTGTATAAAAGTTAAAATATCCATTTCTCATAAATGTTAAGAATATTTATCAAACAGTTAAATCTCATGCGGTTCCGAAGTTTTAAAACGATTTTTCCGTATAGTTGGTTGAAATATTGTTCGATTATAGTTTAATTTTAGGGTGGACGGGTTTTATAATCCTCGTCGCCAGTTTTGGTGGTTTTATAATCCTCGTCGCCTGTTTTAGTGGTTTTATAATCCTCGTCGCCAGTTTTGGTGGTGGTGGTTACGCGCACCTGGAAGGAGTCCAAACTCTTCTTTGGAGCCTTCCCACCGTTCGCGGAGTTGAAATGAAAAAAAGGCTGTGCTTCTTAGCTTAGCTCGTTATAACAACTAACTTTACTTTATTTAGATATTTTTTTTCTTAGCTCTACTTTGAAGTGCACACAGGCACTCTTATGGATGTGTGTGTTTAAATTTATCTGGATGCATTCCAAAGTGAAAGGTATGTGTTCGGTCAGCAAAAATGTGTAACTAAGTCGCGCCAACTTCAAGAAAGAGCTCGTGTTTGAAGTCTTTCTTGAAGTGAATATTGTTTATTTATTATTTGATGTATGTCAATATGTGACTATATCTAGCATCTGATTTTTTTAATTTTCTTTGAACGTAGATTGTGCAAATTTTTATAGTATTTGCAAATTTGAACCAGCACCGAAATATACAAATGAAAATACCTTTACACCGGATTCTGATTACGCTTATTTTGTATATGCAGGTTTTTCTCTCTACAGTTAACTTAAATAAATTCAAATTTAACAAAAAAAGTGCAAAAACAATTTTTTGTTAGTTGTAATGTTTAAATTTTACTTTTAATTTATCAGGTCAACTGAAAAAAAATCTATAAATATCTACCACACTTTACCCATTTATTCCCATGAACCATTACAACTAAAACTCTGTTAATGTTTGTTGTTAATTTTATTAACAGGAACAAAAATAGCATAACATTTTTGAATTGAGTCTATAAAAAAACTCAGAAGCAGGGTTCGTATATGCACACGCATGAGCAACACATTTTGGCTCATTTCGCTCTTACACATATGTAAGTAGCGTAAGCGATACAGTTGTTTACACTCAACGAATTTTTCTGAAGAATCTGCTCTAATAAATATTGGGTATATTTCTTTTGACCCACAGAGGTATTTCTAGAAGTGTGTGAGGATTTTTTTCGTTTTACTATTATTTGAAGTTAGGGAAATAGTTGAAATAAGGGTAAATTGTTAATTTTCGAAGGCCTCTATAAATGTGTAGTTATTGACAGTCAAAATCAGTTATTGACATCCTGATATAATATAGTTGTTGACACTCAAGTACAGTTATTGACATCGCTGTATCATATAGTTATTGACATGGCTTAAACAAGTTTCACAACCAAAGTGAAAGGGGATTTGGTTGTTTTTTTTTGATATATGCATTTGATAGCTATGCGTTTATAACAACGAATTGCGCCCCACTCATACGTGTGTGCTTTGATATTTTTTTTTTGTTTTATTTGGTTGCGACCCGGTACGCTGGAAATCTTCATAGATACGAGTAGCCCGTACGACTCTCATGCCCGATTTGCCTCTTCGCACCTACGGACTAAACCCAACTTCTTACGTACGCTGAACCTGTAACACCCCCGCGGGACTATCAATTTCGATATTACTTCGCAGGGCAGGCACTGGGCATTGTTATCTATCTTCACTCAAATTGCGATTTCTCGCCGCGATCTTCGTTCATCTTCTCTGAGAAGCTTCACTACTTCAGTGATCGCATCTGCACACTCCTTCCATTTTACTATGTTCGCTAACATCGCCTTCAGCAGGTCTTGGGGGTTACTACGCTTCCTATACAGCGTTCGAGCTGGTTGCGCTCATTTTCGAATCTGTGGCAGTCCATAAGGATGTGCTTTGCGTTTTCGAGTTGGCCATCGCAATGCAAACAAAAAGGATGGTCCGCATGTGTGTACTAGTGCAGGTACTGTCGGAAATAGCCATGTCCGGTAAGGAACTGTGTGAGGTGGAAACTAGTTTCATCGTGCTTTCTATTGATCTCTTCATTTGCCCTTGGAATCAACTCTTTTGCCCATCGCCCTTTCGTAGACGATTCCCATCTTTTTTGCCACTCGTTGATGCTATGTTGCATGATCTCTTTTCGATTGATCGGGCTGCATTTCATTTCAGCCGCCGCCTTTGCCTTCAAGTGCTTTACGCGCGATAGTGCACACAGCAGCTACAGAATCAACTGTTGAGCGCTTTTCTCGAAACCCGTATTTCCAGGTTGAGAGCCCTCAGTCCCCTTCCGTTATAACTTAAAGCCCCGAGCATATAATGCCTGCCAGTAGATTGCTTGCGTATTTCCAGGTTGAGAGCCCTCAGTCCCATTCCGTTATAACTTAAAGCCCCGAGCATATAATGACTACCAGTAGCTTGCTTGCGGTATTCAATATACACAAGGGCCTGTGCGATGACGGTTCTTCTGGGGGCTTGTTGTCTTTTGGTAACCGGACCATCGTCGCCGTTTCCAACGACGGGTTGTTGTCAATGTCTTTAATTAGTTTCTTGAAAGCCTCCCGCTTGCTTTGCTGGATTGCTTTTCTAAGTTCATGGCGCTTGCTTTAGTATGCCGCTCGGAGACGAGGATGTTCAGGATTACGCCTTGCCCTCTTTCCTTGGTATTGTGGCCGCAGCTTGAGGTATTCCGTACGCAGCTCTGCTATTCCCTGGTTTCACTAGTAGATCGATGCATCACAGATATTGGTGACCAGCTTCATTAGCGCATTGGCGCAGGAGTCAATGTTGGCGTATGCGATGCTTCCCACGAGTGTACCTGGAAGGAGCTCTGTCATTTACTCCAGCATGCTATTATCCACCATTTGAACTTTCCTGCCAGATTTTTGAGTCTTCCTGATTCGGCTTTCCTGCAAAAACTCCGCAGCGGGTGGATTACTACGAAGATCGCAAAGTGATCAGTAAATGTGAAATCATCTATAACTTCCCATTCTATTCTGTTAAATAGCGCAGGATGCGAAAGGCTTTGAACTACTGTCCATTTATTGGACTAACATACAGCTTCCTTGCTTATGCTCTTCCTTTCTTGCTGGTTCTTCTTCGAACCCACCTGTATTAAGTTTACGCCGACCGTGGGCTTCCGGCCGCTCCCTTTTTTACTGTTTTAGATTTCGCCGTTGTACTTACCGTCACCGTTGCCTCAACATAGGTTGGTGGATTGATCTCCTACCAGCACCCATCATGCTTAGTAGCTCGTTGATTTTCGTGCCTAGTTCTTTCAACGGGTTTTCAACGTTCGCTGACGAGTTATCAGCCAAAGTTGTACAAATTAATTTGTAGTTCTTCTCCAAAATTGAACCTTATTATTTTCATAAAATTTTATTTCACAATCAAACTTTAATTTCACATTATTTTATAAATTACTTCTGGTAATGACGATACGATTCGCCTTCCACACGTCAACTTTGATAATGATCTCCTACTCCTCTCCGACTCCTATTTGAGCGTTTCATTTACATTGTCACTAGGCACGCGACTGGGAGTTAAGCATTTACTTTCGTTTACTTTGTTGCACTCCTATTGGTAAGAATGCTGAGCGCATTTCTAGTTTACTAAACATGTGCTGTTGCTAGGTGCGTTGGTAACCTTGAGCTCTACGCTTCTGTGTTAGCTATTGTTTAGGCAATTGATAATTGTTGTTGCAACGGATCTTGGTGAAACGTTGCGAGCATTTCTAGTTGACTATGCGCTATCGTTTCGCTTTACTCATAATTGCTGTTGTAGATCTATTTGTAGGAATGCTGAGCGCATTTCTAGTTGACTAAACATGCGCTGTTGCTAGGTGCGTTGGTAACCTTGAGCTTCGTTAGTTTTTGTTTAGGCAATTGGTAATCGTTCTTGCAGCGGATAGCGGTGTTAATGCTGATAAGGCTGATCACAACTGCTGTTGCCATTAACATTTAGCTACTTAACCCAGCATATAAATGGTGAGGATCAACGCCACGTTAACTATCCCCTTCTCAAATTCGAAACGTCCTCGGGTCGCAATAATAAATTGTCGGACTCTGCTGTTAAATTATGTGCGAAATGTTGCTGTTGGTTGACTGTGGTTTTGGAGCAGTCGCACGGTGGAGTATTGGGCCCTAAAATATGGCCATAAATCGAAAACCCCATTGTTTAGATATACTAATAAAAAATAGTCCCCCACCAGGTAATTGAATTCCGCATCGAATTACATTCACAGTACCTGCAAAGCATTTACTGAGTCACAGCAGGGTAAGCCGAAACATAGCATACTTATGATACGGTCGTCAAAGTTCTCGGCAGTGTACTTTTTCGGTTTGTTTCGAAGTGAGTTTTTTATATTTTAAAAATCATTTCGTGGAAAAAATTATGATGGATCTTGAAAATCAAGGTATGTACTATATATAAAATACATTTTTAGCTCTCATTACTTTATTATTTGCCCAGTATTGTATTTCAAAAATCACACTGAATTATGACGAGTTTTTTTTACATAATTCAACTTGATTAGTATTTTTGAAATAGTTGTACTAACTTGTACAATACCAATATTATATTTTATTAATCTGTAGACTCTCTGCTTTAAATTCAATCAAGTAAAGTTTTCCCAAAAAGTCCACAGGAAGTTAAAAAAAATAAAATGTAAAGTGAGTTTATTTGAATGAAAATATTTTATCTGTTGTTTTAGGGTCTGGAAATAAAATCAGAGGTTTCACGCGAAAGTTTCTGCATGACATTGTCAGGGCAAGCACCCAGAAACATTTTGATCGTAAACTATCGGACTTGGAAGATAAATTGTTGGCTCTGACAAAATGCCCACCTTCAAAAATTAAAGAATTTCGTATAATTATAAACAGCTTCAAAATCGTGTACAAACGTCACTGGCAGGCATGTAAGAGTACAGAAAGTAGATTCTTAGAAAACAACAGAGAATGGCTACAGAAAACAATAGAGCTGCCTTGTGCACCGCAAGCGGCAACTTCAAAGGGTCGACCAAGTAAAGAGTTTGTTGATTGCAGTGAAAGGACAAAACGGCGCAAAACAATGGAGATTAGAAAAAACGTACCGTTTGATCAGCTCACCTATGCCGCGGAAATGAGCAATCGTGCCGTAAGAAATATTGATGCAGCGAAATTAATACATGACATGCAGCAGTCACCAACCAGAGCGATTAAGTTCCGTAAAGCAGTTTATGAGCAAACAATGACCAAGAAACACTCTCCAGAAGAAGCACTGAGGATATTCATTGAGGCCAATTTGTCAAAAGACCAATACGAAATTATACAAAAAGCGAATAAGGAGGTATATCCATGCTATTCTCAATTGCAGCGAGCCAAAAAAGATACGTATCCTACCAAAAGTGTTAGCGAAACTGGAGCTGAAGTGAAACTTCAAGATTTACTCGATAACACTGCTTCCAGACTTTGCCGATATTTAGAAGATCCTATTGACAAATGCAATGAATCTGAGCGAGCCAAATTAACTCTTATATACAAATGGGGTTACGACGGTTCACAGCAAACGCGTTATAAGCAGAAGTTTGTAAATGATGGCGATAGCGATGGAAATGTATTCATAAGTTCTCTCGTGCCTCTGAGGTTGACATCTGGTACGAAAATTGTTTGGCAGAACCCCACACCATCATCACCGAGATTTTGCCGCCCAATAAGAGTAAGATTTGTTAAAGAAAATAAGGATATCACAAATGAAAAATTTGATTACATTGAACGGCAAGTTACAAAGCTTCAAGCTACTACAGTTGCGGGTCGAGTGAAGATAAGCCATATTTTAGTACCGACAATGATTGACGGCAAAGTTTGTAATGCGGCAACAAATACTACATCAACAATGAGATGTTACATATGTGGCAGAATGCAGAAAACGTTTAACGATCTAAATACCACTAGTACAGAAAATCCCGACACCTTCAAATTCGGCTTGTCCACATTGCATGCTCGGATCAGATTTTTTGAATTTCTGCTTCATTTATCGTATAAATTAAAAGCCAATATCCATAAAGGTCGCCTACACAAAGAAGATCATACCAAAATCCAGGCTGCAAAAGAAATGATCCAGAAGGAATTCGAGCAGAGAATGGGGCTACTTGTTGATATACCTAAAGCTGGATACGGTAACACTAATGACGGAAATACTTCGCGCCGGTTTTTTAGTGTTATTGAAGTAGCAGCTGATATCACTGGAATCAACATAAATTTGATACAGAGATTCAAAGTGATTTTGGAGGTGCTTTCGTCAGGTTTTGATGTTGAAACGGATAAATTTGGTGAATATACATTTGATACTGCAAAGTATTATGTGGAACTTTACGATTGGCAGCCGATGTCTCCTACTGTCCACAAAATATTAATGCACTCTACAAGTGTTATTAAACATGCTCTGTTGCCTATTGGTCAACTGTCAGAGGAGGCATCAGAAGCTCGGAATAAACATTTTCGGAAGTACAGGGGAAGCTACTCACGAAAATTTTTAAGAAAGGAGTGCTTGGAAGATGTTTTGAATAGGCTACTCCTCACTTCTGACCCCTATTTTAGTAGCATACGACCCAGATTTAGTAAAAAGAAGCCGGCTGTGTCGCAGGAAGCTCTTGATTTCATGGTATCACCAACTGTCGGATTTGAAAGTGGTGATGAAGCCTAATTGGTATTTTTTTATTAATCTATTTGTATGAGCGCATTGTTATACTGTTGTTTATTGTAGTCATAAACCATCCAATAGTGAAAGCAAACAAAAATCTTTTCATTTTCCTTCAGCAAATATTGACAAAATCAAAAAAATAAAAAAATATTGAAAAAAGCCTTTTCTTTAAACCCCCGAAATAGATTGAAGGAGAACGCCCATGGAAAAAGTGTATATGAGGGCTTTCAAGCAAAATTAATTCCCTTTCGAATTTGAGAGAAAAAATTTTAAAAATTTATTCCATAGCAGTTTTTGAAGAGGGATGGGGGCGAAACCCCCCCGAAACCCCCCAAAATTTCGAGCACATGATTTTTTGATGCTACTAATTTAGCAAAAGTCAAAACATTCAGACTTTTCTTTGAAGAAATACCTAAAATAGTTTTGGCCAGCTTTTTCATACAAATACTCCTCTGTGAGTCGTTTAAAACTTAGGACAGCAATAGATGCTTAAATTCTACTTAGAAAGTACTTTTAAGTTACATATTACAAAAACATTGATATTACTTCATGGAATGAACAAATACCTTAATTAACATATTGTTTAGAAAACTGTGATGGTTCAAATTCCTATGAAGTGGATAATTGATTTTTCTTTAATTAAGAAGTTTTGTCGCAATTATATTAATAATTTTTTTCAAATCCGAACAAATATTTGGTTTCCTGTTTTTGTTAAGACAATTTTTTTTTCTATCGAAGATTGCTTTTGTGTATTTTTTTTACCGTCAATCAAGACTGTGGTACCCAAGTCATTTTCAATAACCTTTTCCATAAAGACCTTATCAAATTTGTTGCCAAGTCTTCTATTCCTTCTTAAAAAAACCTTTTCGCTCGGGTGAAATGTTTTTAAGTATTTATTTCTATTATTCCTATGTAAAGTTTTTTCTTGGGCTTCAATTAACATTTTTTTTCACCGTTTCTAACTTTTCTTCCGAGCAATTATGAAATAGATCAGTTGGCCTAGCATTGGTCACGGAATGTATATTAAAATTGCTTTTATGGAGAGTCGGTATAAAATATTGGGTTATTGGAAAATTATCCCTTAACAAAGTCATAATAGTGTTTGACTTAAAAGCTTTTTCGTTGTCAGACACTATAGTTTTGGTATCTTTAAATACCAGCAAAATTTCCAGTAGTGCGCATTTTATATCGATCATGGATCTTGATGCAATCGGTTTTACAATGGCAAATTTGGTCAATTTGTCTACACATGTCAGAAAAGATTGCTTAGAAGTTATGAAAATGTCCACATGAAGGATTTCTCCAGGCATGCCTAGAATAGGAGTTTGGCCTAAAACAGGATTAGAGGGCTTACGTTGGTACTTGTTTTCCAAACATATATTGCAGTTCGTGATAACCGTTTTCAGTAATTTTTTTATATCTGGAAAAAAGTATTGGTCAGAAATTTGTTGGTAATTCTCATGCAAACCACGATAAGCTCGATTGTGTTCGGTAGTTATGGTTTCCAGCAGGTTGTCCCCATTAATTAAGTTTATAACGATAAGCTCGGTGTGGACAAATTTAACTCCAGGGAAGGCTAATAAAATTGTATTTTGAATTTCTGCTAAGGTAGGAAGGTCACATTGAATACCGTTGGTTATGTTTGGGTTAATAAGGATATTTAAGCACTGAGTGAGGCTTGCCATAGAATTATATTCAATAGTGTGACGAATAAGTTTTTGGAAAAGTATTTTCGTATTCATGCTAAATGAGCTAGATTTAGACATTATTAATTGGTTTTTGAACTGATTAACTGGGCAATTGACGGTCTTTATAACATTACTCGAAGATTCCTCGCTGTGCACAGTTTCATGTGATTCAATCGCAGCCAGACTGTGTGAAAATTTTCTGGAAATTGCGTCCGTCACTTTATTTTCATTTCCGGGGTTATAGTGAAACTTAGGGGAAAATTCATCTACAAACGCACGCCATCTTTTCATCTTGGCATTTGGATTTTTTTCTGACATCGCAAATATTAGCGGCTAGTGATAGATAATGGCGAAGTTTTTTTAACGCCCAAACAATCGCAAGTAACTCGCGTTCATTAGTTGCATAATTTTCTTCACTTACCGAAAGTGTTCGCGAAATCATGGTGATTGGGCGACCTCTTTGAGACAAAACCGCACCTAACGCTTTGGAAGAGGCATCCGTCGTAAGCTCAAAAGGTTGATTATAGTTGGGGTATTGAACCAAAACGTCATCCGATGCCAATATCCGTTTTATTTTTTCAAACGCGTTTAGTGCTTCAGCGTCAAGGCTTATATTTATACGCTTTGAATTTCGAGTACCCACTTGCACATTTTCACCGCGAAGGTAAATAGCAAGACGTTTGACAATGGATGCATAATCTTTCACAAAGCGTCTGTAATAGCCAGAAAGACCGAGAAATGATCGGAGTTCACGAAGGCTCTTGGGAAGCTCATAATTGATAATGTCATGCACCTTATCTGGACATGTTCTAATTCCCTTTCCAGATACAAGAAATCCCAAAAACTCTACGTCCGTTTTGAAGAACTTCGACTTTTCAGGTGACCCCCTCATTCCAGCTATTTCAAGTTTTTGCAATACATATTCAATGTGTTCTAAGTGAGATTGTTCAGTTGGTGAATAGATGATTATGTCATCGACATAAACGTGGCAGAACTTCCCAATAACCTCGCGCAACACGTCGTCGATAGTTCTTTGGAATACACTCGGTGCGTTTCTTAGACCAAAAGGAAATCGACAGAGCTCGTATTTACCATTATTGATGCTAAAGGCTGTTTTTTGCCTGTCTTGTTCACGCATTAATATTTGGTGGAATCCAGATTTTAAGTCCAAAGTTGTAAAGAATTTTTAACTCGCTAAGTTGGCTAATATTACTGACGTGTCTGGTATGGGATAACGGTCAGGAATCGTTTTTTCATTTTTTTTTCTGAAATCGATTACCATACGTAACTTGGGCTTCCCATTTTCATCGATATATTTCTTTGACACAACGTGAACAGGTGAATTATAAGGCGAACAAGATTCCTTAATGATACCGTCCTTAAGAAGGTACTTTATCTCATTATTAATAAAGGGGGCTACTGAAATAGGATAAGGATAACCCTTAGTGTAAATTGGATCGTTTGTAACTGTACGAACTGTTCGGATCCGCAAAAGCATTCATATTATTACGTATAACCTTACGAAATTGCGATTGGAAGTTAATTGGAACTGAATTTTCTTCGATTGTTATTAGGTTTATATGTTCACACGAGAGATATTGTAGTTGAGTTTTACCATTTCGGTAAAATAAATATCCACTGAGAGTGTCTATTTTTGCATCAACTTGTTTTAAAAAATCGTAACCTATGATACCATCGAACGTACTTAGATTAGAAAGTAAATAAAGCGTTGAGGTATTTTCTAAGATGTTAACTAGGCATTTATTATTGATAATATTTTCCCCATTTATCGATTTTAACTTAAAGGAATTTTCAAAGGCTTTATCCCTTGAAGAAATTCTAGCGGTTTAATGAAGTTTTTGGACGTTCCGGTGTCAATTAGAAAGCGGAGCTCCTGACCGTCTTTGCATTTCTTTGTAATGAACGGCAGGAGCGATTTCAGTTTAAATAATACTGCGGAACAAAATTTTGCGGTCGGAGATTTTTAAGTCGGTTTAGGGTAATTTGGGGGCGCTGATTACGAAAATAATATCAATTTTGTTGAATTGGCTCTATATTTTCAGATAAAGACTTTTAAATATTTCACGAAAAAACCTTATTAAAAATACCAATATGAATTTAAGTTATATTTTTATTGCGCGCCTGTATAAAAATAATAAAAAAATAAAAAAAATATATTCTTTTCATTAATTAATTTTAAAAAAATTACAAAAAACTTTTTCTGTAGGACCTGCTATGATGTCGTTGCTCAGGACAATCCCGTATTAAGTTCCAGCAGTAGTCTGCCATCATGTGGTCTTCCCATCGACCTTGGTATCTTTCTTCCATTATTTGTGTGTCCTGGTGGAACCGTTCACCTTGTTCTTCACTGTAATCGCCTAGGTTGTCCGGGAATTTGTCCAAATGACTATGTAAATAATGTAATTTAATGCCCATTTTAGCTCCTAGTTTGCGAAAATTGAGAAGCATATTAGCAACTAGGTTTGTATAGTCTGGTGATTTATAATTTCCAAAAAAATGTTTGACTACATTTACAAAGCTTAGCCAGGCTTCAGATTCAATTTGTGACATATGGTTTGAGAATTCAGTGTCTTTTAGAAGGGTACGAATTTGAGGACCATCGAAGACTCCTGCTTTTAAATTTTCCATACTAAGGACTGGAAATTGTTTGCACACATATTCGTCACCTGTCTTATCAAGGGCTTTGATGAACTGTTTCATTAGCCCAAGCTTGATGTGAAGTGGTGGAAGAATGATTTTTCCTCGGCTTATCAGTTGGTCATGAACCACATTTGCTGTTCCTACCTACATATTTTCTCTCACCGGCCAGTCCTTTCTAATCCAATGTTCATTTCTTGCACGACTGTCCCATAAACATATAAAACAGGGGTATTTAGTATACCCACTTTGTTGGCCCAATAAAAAATTCACCATCATCAAGTCCACGCATACTGACCACTTATGTTGTGCATACAAAATCTTTGCTAAAACAATTTTTACATTTTCGTATTCTTCTTTTAGTTTGGTACTATGACCGATTGGAACCGAAGCAAGTTTATTTCCATTGTGTAGCAACACACATTTCAGACTTTTTTTTGAGCTATCTATAAAAAGCCTCCAATGTTCGGGATTATATTCGGGAATGGCCATAGCACTCAAGAATCCAGAAATATTTTTACAATATACAAGACTGTCTTCTTTGGTTAAGTAAAGCAGAAGGTGTTGCTCTCTGTTCCTAAAGGCTGTAAAAGCAACACCAGGTTGTAGACAAGATTTTTGTTTTAGCCTCGAAGCCAGAAGTTCAGACGACTTTTTTGATAAATTCAAGTCACGAACCAAATCATTGAGCTCTTCTGTAGAAAAAAGAGTCGTCGAATTAATGTTTAGTTGTATTAACTCACCCGACTTAACCGTCTGCCCTTGCTCTCTTGCAGGGGAAATAAAATATTTAAACCAACGAACTACTTGTTTTACTAATTTATATAACAAAACTTATTGAGGAATAATTAAATTAATACAACTGGAACTGGTCATATAATTTTTTTTCATTAATTTCTTAAGCTTCGTTTATCTAAAGAACCAGAGCCAATCCAAAAAAAGTAAAAACACAGTTCGTAAGCCTGCTACTAATGTTAATAAAAACTATTAGCAAAATCATGACCGCAGGTTTTTTTTTAATTTTTGTTACGCAGTGTAATTGATTTCTTCGCCACATTCCGTGGTGACATCAATCTCGTTATAATTGTAGTAATCTCCGTCATCTTGCAGGTAATCGTCATTGGAGCCATAGTATTCGTTGTCATTTCCAACGGTTGCTACTTCTGCCATAAAGTTGACTTTCTGTACTTTGTGAATAGGTGAACGATCGGAATATATTGGATCATAAGTACGCTTAAACGTCACTGGCATGGAAGGATTTTGCGGTTTTGAAACAAATTTAGAAATTTGGGGCTGTAACGGATTTCTATTAGGCAGTTGTTGGGGATACGAATTTTGAGCATTATTAAGCTGCCAAACAAAATTTGAGCCTTTATCAATTTCCATGGGGGTTGGTCTGTTCATGTTATGTGTTTTGGGTTCTACTGATTGGTATTGAGGTAATGTGATCTGTGAGGTCTAATTGTATAACCCATAGCGTAAGCTTCTGCAAACTCATTGCGTCTGTGACTGGTTTGGAGCTCTTGAGCAATTGCCAGTGCAGATGGGAGATCTTTTGGTCTAGCAGAAAATATTACATCACACAATGGTTTTCGGAGACCAGATATAAAGACGTGTAATGCGTTTTCTCTAGCGCGTTCATTTAAAGCTGCTATGAGTTCATTGTTGCCACTGTGAGACATAATTTGCTTATTTATTATCAAGGATAACTTTTTATCCACCCTATCAAAGTAATCAGAAATAGATAGATCGTCCTGTCTTAAAATACTTAACTCATTCTCAAGTCCATAGAGTGGCTTCTTGTCTGCGTAAGTCTGGTCAAGTCTCGCTATGGTTGCCTTAAAGTTTAGCACAGTATTGAAGGATGAAAGTGTGGAGTTAGCAGAGTCTACAATTCTATTCCTAAATATGCCCATGGCAACATAATATCTCTCTGATCCCTCTTTATAGAAATTTATAGCAAAATGCGCTGCACTTCGCCAAGCCGGGTACGACACAAAGTCGCCCTTAAATTCTGGCAAAGACTTAATCAAATCGAGGCTAGCATTATTATCAACAATTAAAGGGTTAATAGAAACTGGTACATATGCTTCAACGCTGGGCGGTTGTAACCTATTAATTGCGGAAGTCAATTGATTATGCTGTTCCGTTAGCTCCATCCTAGTGCGCTCATTAGCTTCACTAACAATTTGTAGCACCTGTTCCCTACTTACACTCATTTCGACTTGCTATAAATTTACACTTTATTCTTGGCCTACAAATCTGATAATAATAATTGTTAAAAAAAAAGTAAATTGATACCAATAATAATTATTCTATCTATACTTAGAAATCACTCACGCAAAAGTATCCTCTTTCAATGAAAATTTTATAAATCCAGAGAAATAATTAATATTAACAGTTATTATATCCTTGAAAATATTCAAAGATTACGAACAGGGAGTTATATCTTTGATTCAATTTCAGATCTACGAAATTTTATTTCGAATCAAGAAACTCACTTAATTTTTTAGAAAATGTAAAAAAAAATTTTTGAAATTTAACAAAAATTTTCAAATTTAACAAAAAAATTTCTAATTTAACAAAATTTTCAATTAAACACTTCCCTTGAAACAAGCTTTTGCCTTTTTAAAAAGGCTTTTCAAATAATACTATTATCCACTAACACTTTATCCACTTTAAAGAAGTTTTGAAATATCACTTAAAATTTTTTTATTTTAAATTTGAGTTTTCATCCAAGAGTCCTGCTGTCCTTTTTTTTTGTTGATTTCGATTTCAAGAGTCCTGTGATCCTTTTTGCTTCTAATTTTTTTAATCTGCTTTCCAGGGAAATAGGGTCCTTCGACTTCGAGTTGGGCGCCAATTAATTTGTAGTTCTTTTTCAAAATTGAACCTTATTATTTTCATTAAATTTTATTTCACAATTAAACTTTAATTTCACATTATTTTATAAATTACTTGTGGTAATGACGATACGACTCGCCTTCCTTAAGCATTTACTTTCGTTTACTTTGTTGCACTCCTATTGGTAAGAATGCTGAGCGCATTTATAGTTTACTAAACATGCGCTGTTGGCTAGGTGCGTTGGTAACCCTGAGCTCTAAGCTTCTGTGTTAGCTATTGTTTAGGCAATTGATAATTGTTGTTGCAACGGATCTTGGTGAAACGTTGCGAGCATTTCTAGTTGACTATGCGCTGTTGTTTCGCTTTACCCATAATTGCTGTTGCAGTTCTATTGGTAGGAATGCTGAGCGCATTTCTAGTTGACTAAACATGCGCTGTTGCTAGGTGCGTTGGTAACCTTGAGCTTCGCTAGTTTTTGTTTAGGCAATTGGTAAACGTTCTTGCAGCGGATAGCGGTGTTAATGATGATAAGGCTGATCACAACTGCTGTTGCCATTAACATTTAGCTACTTAGCCCAGCATATAAATGGTGAGGATCAACGCCACGTTAACTTACATCCACGGCTGATGTCTTGTGGAGAGGAGTGTGATCGGGCATTTTCGGTTGCCTTCTCCCCACTTGTCGACGAATTTTGGCATTTGCCACAGTTGGAGAATCCTCATTTAGCTACTTAACCCAGCATATAAATGGTGAGGATCAACGCCACGTTAACTTACATCCACGGCTGATATCTTGTGGAGCGGAGTGTGATCGGGCATTTTCGGTTGCCTTCTCCCCACTTGTCGACGAGTTTTGGCATTTCGACCCAATTGGAGAATCCTCTCGGGTGTCTGTATCCTCCTTGTTTTTAATTTTTGAGATTTCTACTTTATAGTTCTCTCTTTCATTTGCTCCTACTTTAAAGCTCTCTCTTTCATTTGCTTCACTAAAGATCGCTTGTCTCACTTGCACTTGTAGAGAGATACCTTGTAGGTCTCTTTCAAAATGATCTAGCCTTTTGTTTGGATTTTTAATCACCAGCTATTTCAAATAGCAATATACCAAATAAATAAAATAAACTACCTCAATCTAAGGTGTCACTATCACAGATAGTTATACCATTGTGTTTCTTCGATTTTTCACTAAAAGCCAAGAGCAGTTTAACAACATGTCCACTAGCCTGGCCATTTTAGTAAGACCATTTCGTTTTAATAAGCGCCGGGCTGAAAAATTTTTCTTTTTGTTTGAAAAAACCACACAAAAAATTTGAAGCTGATCGGATAAATATTAATGGACCCAAAAGTTGTCTAAGTTTGAGCGAAGGCAGCTTTATTGCAATTTCACTGGTTCTTATAATTTAACATATATATTCGTATAGTTTTAAATAAAATAAATCAATATAAATATGAAAAGACTGAAACATTTTATATTACCACTCAATCAATGCAGATTTTGTATGCGTTGGATATTTTTTACGATATGAGTCAACAACTTGCAACATAAATTGAGCCTCTTCTTCGTCTCGTGTTAAAACGCGATTATAATCCTTCATAAATTTAACGCCACGCTCAGCAGCTTCGTTAATTACAAATAATTTTGAAAAGAATTTTGAGGCAGCTTGAAATTCTTCATTTTCCTCCCACAGAGATGGGTCGAGATTGAAAAAGTCAGTTTGTAGTCCAAATGCAAGACCCACTATTTCTGGAGTTAAATACCACAAGTGATTCTTCATCTTCTCTATCACGACATCAGATACGACTTTATCTATTTCAGAAAATTGGAAAGTGGCATGTATAAAATTTAAATCCTGATTGGGGCATTCAATAGCATTTGTGCATCCGTACCAGGCTCTGATGAAAAGTTTTACAATAAATATTGCAATATCTCGAATGCTATTGAGCTCTCTTGCAGTCAAATGAAATTGGTCACGAAAGAGAAAAATTTTAATGCAATAGATTCCCTTCGCCATAAATCGTGCATGCGATGTTGCACCACATGTGCGAAAAGAGCCTACATTTTCTCCAAGAAATGACATGGTTAGTTCCAACAGTTCTTTATAATCACCGCGAATTTGGGTTCCTTTGAGTTGGTTGCGGCAAAAAAGCTTGATTTTCTCACATTCATCGTTAGCAATTTTTATGAAAACTAGTGGATCATCGAGACCAGACTTGTATTCATTTTGTTTAATATTGTGCCATATGTCAGCGAATCGGTTGAACATGAGAACTTCGGGTGCACTACTTTGGCCACTCTTTTTATCAAAAACGTTTTTGAGCACAATCTCGTAGATATGATGACGGCAACCAAGTTTGAAAAGTTTTCGACCAAGAAGATCATCCAAAAGAACACAAGCACTTCGTTCCAGGCTTGTGTTTGAAGAAGTAGTATCGAAGCTTGATGCCACAACTTTCATATCTACGCCCATCATTGAACCTGGCCGTCCTTTTTGCCGTTGTATTTCCAAGAAATCTTTGTCCTCTTGATTCTTCATCATCATCAATGCATCGACAGCTGCAATATCAAAGAGATCATCCAACGAATCCACGAAACCATCAAATTTTTGCTTCATTCCAGCTGCCAGTTTTTCCACTTTTATTTTATTGAAAGATTTCCAATCCTCGTACATTTTTAAAAGCTTGTTGGCACATTTATGTGGCTCGCGGGTTGGTATGCGAGCTTGTTGGCGGAATATCAAAGCAGCATCTATCGTTATCCCCGCACTATTCTTTGCAGTCAGTTTAACAAATCTCATATTATAGAAAAACACCTCTAAAACTTATCTATTTGACGGCAACTTGACTCCCATAATTTGATATGACACCTGCCCAATGAAAGCAACTTATCTTTGTTTTTCATCCGCTTTTCTTGTTTTCACTGGAGAAATATTCTCACTCAATGCATTAGCCATTTTAATATTGTAAATTTCATTTCTTTAAATCGATAATGTAGGTATAATACGCGCAATTACTATTTATTTTATTATTTTTTAATTCACAAGCACTTTATTTTTAATCACACAAGTTGTCACTAACAAGACTCAGACAAAAGTGAATAAGGCGATGATATTTTAAATTTTATAATAAGCAAATAAATTCGCAGCTGTAACAGTTACTTACCTAACGGTTTAATAAATTGAACAACATAAGAATGTTTTGCTTTGTAATATTCAATATTGCACGCGCTTAGCATTGTTCAGTGATCGGTACATTCACACAACTATACAGCAGCAGCTATTGCTGCCTCATTCACATGAAATTGCTAAAGCTAAATGTGCTGATCGCTGCTCGGAATGAATTTACCGTTATAATTTGCTTCTTGCTTTCAAAAAGAGTTAAAAATAACATTTTTAGTAAATTAATACGCACAATGCTCAGATTTAATAAAGAAGCAACTACAAACAAATATATTTTCAATAAAGCTGCCTTGGCTCAAACTTAAACAACTTTTGGGGCCATTAATATTTATCCGATCAGCTTCAAATTTTTTGTGTGGTTTTTTCAAACAAAAAGAAAACTTTTTCAGCCCGGCACTCATTGACATAATCATTTAAAAAAAATTCATAATAAACTGCGGCCAGGCTAATGTCCACTTGATTTTCCAACTTTCCCTTGATATGGAACATATGCTCATGTGTATGCATTAAACAATTTAAAAAAACGCGCATGCGCAAGCGTATGCTATTCGATATAAAGCACATACTCATGCGTTTGTTTTTAAGATTTTGATAAAGAACACATGCTCATGTGTGCGCTGTGTTTCACTCTCTCTCAGGCACAGTATACAGGAAAGCAGATACTGAAAGTATGATTATTTGAAAATTAATATATGGAGCAATGTGTATGTATAAGGGTTTTCTGTTATTAACAAGTTGGCAACGACTGGCGCAGAAGTTTTCACAAAGATTATTTTGATATATTGGAAATGTAAATTTATACAGCCAAATTCATCAAGAATAAAAATCATTGTGTAGGAACTACATCCGGACATAATAGTCTGCGTTCCACACCTGAAACAGAAAGGTGATGATGGTGCTGTATCCGTATACATATGTACGTGATTTCTTATGTTTTTTTTAATTCCTAAAAAACAATCATTGCTTGTCATTTTGTTCTTCTCGATATTTTATTTTATGTGACTTAAAACCATTTTTCACTATAAGATAATATTCAAAATTATATTCATTTGGGTTAACGCAAAAGAAAACTTGTGAGCAATTATAAACCAATCAATACAATCAAACAAATTGGCAAATAAGCATGCCCTGCAAAAAATGCGATTAGTCTAGGATGAGTCCGGGAGTAGTCGCAATGGAGCATGCGACTAATACAATTTCTGACCTCTTTATATGGAACGAACTGTTTCCTTTTGTTCAAGCATGTCCTATGAAGAGACTAATTAGTCGCCTTTTATACCAAAAGGGGATAGAGTGCGATTAGTCCTTTTTAAGCCCTTCGGGACTAGTCCGTTTTTGATTCCAATGAACCCTCCAATCGTACCCATAAGGGATGTGTCGAGACTAATTGATCTCCAATTATACCCGATTGAGACTAGTTGCGACTAATTAATGTCCAATTGTACCCGATAGAGACTAATCCCGGATTACTCTCTTTAGAGGTTAGTCGCAGAATTTTTTGCAGGGTACATATACTTATTTCGCATCAATACAAAGTAACATACATCTTGGAATTTACCCGATATCTACTAAACACCAACTTTTTTAAATTTTAAATACACCAATTTTATTAACTCATTTGTTAAAAACCTATGGAAATATGCAAAATCTAAATATGCTATTGACTGAAAGTTGACTTTCTACATCAAGCTACTCACATATTTGTGAGGAAATGGTTGATACCTCCACTGCAGTAGAGGCAGTCCAAAATTTACGGCAAAAATTAAATATTTTCGCAAATGGAACGAAAGTTTCATTAGATACTGGCATATTATTCTATTAGAAGACGTACTTTTTGGATAAAGATCTAAAAACCTTAATGGGATTGTTCTGGCTATCTCAGCCACACAAGTTTCAGTAAAAAGGGCATTCAGTGCCTTATCATTGATTTTAACAAAACATCGCTCAAAACTAAATGATGCTACCTTAAATAACACACTTATGACAAAACTAAATATCGATTTATTGTACTTTAAAGACGACGACATGAGTGCTATTTCGATAAAATAACATTATATCACAGCGCATGTGTTTTAAATATAAAATCCCTCATAGTAACATGCACATGCTCAAAAACTGGAATCGCACTGCACACAGCGCACACATGAACATATGTTTTTCATCAAACAACACACGCATGCGCATGTGCGTTTTTTTTAGTGTTTTAATTGACATGAGTATGAGCTTCATGTCAAAGCGCACACATATGTGCTGTGCGCAAGTATTTTTTATAAACGCATAAAAGTTCAATTAAGATATGAATTCATATATTGGTAATATTTTCATATACGTTTTACTTAGATGAAAAGGTCTAATTTTTTATGTTGTTAATTTGTTTAGTTGAATATATGTATATTGTATGCTTTGTCGTACGCCTATTGCCTACCTCAACGATTGTGTGGAAAGTCCAAAATACCCAATAAAAGTCCCAGTGTCGATTTTATCCTAGTCACTAGTGGAAAATGTTATAAAAAAATGCACCTTTTTATAGCGCTCTCACGAAACAAAGAGTTTCGTATCTAGTCATTTTTGCTTGTTCTTTGTTGAAAGTGAAATGTAAGTAAATTTATAAACGCGTTGTTCGGCGATAAACAATAAAATTAATAAAGTAAAAACAAAGAGAGAAAATTATTATTGGTAGTTTTGTATACAATCGCCATACAATTTAACAACAAATAACTTTAGTAGTGTATTTAACTGATGGGTTTAAGTGATAGTTTTGGTGAAAGAAACATGTCATTTGAAAATTCCTAAAGCAAGTGGTGCATTATTGTAAAGCCAACCCCATAATTATTTTGTTTGTGGGGTAGTTGACAATTTTTGAGGGTATTTGGAGATTTTGCAGGGCAATTAAAAGAATCGAAAACAGTAACGCTGAATATAAGTCGAAAAATTATAAACCAGTTTCAGATAATAGTTAAATATTAATATACAAATATGAAATGCTACTCGTTATGCTAACAGGTTAGAAAAACTAAAGAAATATTAAATATGAGCAACAATCGGCAAATATACTACAAGCCACGGCGAATTCACATCAGGTGGTGTTATACGTACAGAAACAAAAAATTGCGATAAGAAATTATGCACAAAATAACTTTATGACTTATAACAAACACATCATTTTGATATTACGTTTACCAAGCGAATTCAATCAGCTGCTGGTCCAACTTCACCTTAAATGAATTCGCCTTGTTACAAGCATACATTAAATATGAATAACAACATAAACCAGAGAACTTACAACAATGAGAAGGTGCAAATTTTGGTTCGATCCAAATGAAATCTGAAAGGTTTTGTCTAAGAAATCCAGATGTTAAATTTTTTATTTCGCCGCCGACTTAACAGGGTAGAAAAATGTGAATTAACATTTCCACTGTTCAAACTGTTGCTGAAAAGTTGATAAATGGCAAGATGTTTATGGGAATATTGTTACAAATATGTTTATTAATCCATTTGAAATCTTGTTTCCAAACAAAATTTTCAGGAAAAATTATTTCTAAAATTTTCCATAAACTTCATTAAAGTTACAAATTTAAAAAAATATAAACAAATAATTAAAATTAAATTGCATGTGAATGTATTTATGTGCTGTACATATACACAATATATAGTATTTTTACTTGCAAGTCATTATGAATATTTTTGAAAATAAAAAAAAAACTGAAATTCAAAGTATTGATAATGTTGCAAGTGTATAGGACATTTTTTCTTTACAAAATATGAAATTAATACATAATGAACTCTTTTTTAAACTTTTCAAAAAATTTTCAGGAGAAATTACTTAAAATAAAAAATAAACAATTGGCTTAAATTAAAATTATAAGTTGAAGTTTTACGAAAGAAGCATAATATGGTATTTTTATAATGTCATCATGAATATTTTAAAAAATGAAAAAAAAATTTATTATATAAAATATCCAAGCATATTTATATTTTTACTTACAAAGATGGATTAATAAAATTTTTATGTTCGTTTAATTAAAAAAATTGTTAAAAATGATTTTTTATAATACTATAATAAATATTACTATGAGTTTGCTTCCAATTTAACATTTGATTTGGTTTCCTATGCTGATTTCCTTTTTCTGTAGATGCGAAATAATATGCGATCAACATATATTATAAATTTGTCCAATTGTATCAAAAATTTGTCTTGCAATTTAGATCAGCGAACGTAATTGTGTTCTGTGGTGCAGTTGCTTTAAGAGACGTCGCAATATTCTATATGCTTTCGTTTTGCGCGAGTTCGGAACCGGGATATGATGTCATGTAAATGGCCGCCGCCACAGTTGATTGTCATTTGAGCCTTTTTTATGACATTTTCCATCACTTTGGCCAAAACTTCCGGGGATAGGTCCTCACATTCTTGACGGATATTCTCTTTAAGAGCTGCAAGAGTCTGAGGCTTGTTGACATAAACCCGCGACTTCAAAAAGCCCCACAAAGAGAAGTCTGGAGCGGTCAAATCAGGCGATCTTGCTGGCCAGTGCAAATCGCCAAAACGGGAGATTAGGCGCCTGGGAAATGCATCCTTCAGCATATCGGTTGTGGCTCTGCAGTGTGTGCCGTTGCACCGTCCTGTTGGAACCACATGTTTTCCAATCCCAATTCATCAAGTTGCGACAAAAAGAACTCGTTGATCATTGCTCTGTAGCGCTCACCATTCACAGTAACCGTTTGGCCCGCGACGTCTTCGAAGAAAAAAGGTCCGATGACTCCTCCAGCGAAAACAGCACACCATACGGTGACTTTGAGCGGGTGTAATGGCTCTTCGTGGGTTACACGCGGATTTTCAGTGCCCCAGAAGCGTAAATTTTGCTTATTTACGTACCCGCTAAGATGGAAATGGGCCTCATCACTCATGATTATTTTTGATGAAAAATCATCTTCCTCTTGGTGGTGATTAAGGATGGCTTGAGCGTATGTTAGACGCGATTGGCGGTCAGCAGCTAACAGCTGATGCACCGTCTGGACTTTGTACGGAAACATCTTCAAATCTTGTACCAAAATTCGCTGTAAAGACCGTCGACTGATACCCATTTGCGTGGCACGTCGTCTGGTCGATGTCGACGGCGCTTCAATGACATCCTCGGCTACAGCAGCAATATTCTCTGCAGAACGGCTACTCCGGGGTCTGCCACGCCTGGCAGCATCTCGTGTTGTGCCAATCTCTTCGAGGCGAGCGGCTAAACGTCGCAGTGTTTCACCAGTAGGCGTTGGACGGCGTCACCGGCCGATTATTGGTCAAATAAATAGTCAGCAATATTCCGCGTTATGGAGCAGTGTAGCGTAACATTGTTTATTAACGTGTATTTCGCATGTGTTTACTACACAAATGTCAAAACAGAACTGACATTAGGGGCCAATCGCAAAATTTATAGCATTTTCTGATAGGAGGATTACTTTTGCGCCACCTTGTACATATGTATACTTCCAGAGAATACTACATTTGACTTCACAGTCATAATAACTAAAACATCATCAAGTATACAATCATGTATGCACACATCCATATGTATGCATATCTGTGTACATACATATGTATGTACATATATCTAAATATGTGCAGCTGGCGCTGGTGCAGGCAGCCAAATATTCTAAAATATCTGAAACTCCTTACAACAACAAAAAAATCATTCATAAACGCGTGCGCGTATTCCTAAAAACAAATGTCGTTCATTCATAAGCACAAGCATTTCATCTCCCCGCGCACGCAAATGTTCCCTTCAACAATATTTTCCGCGACGAACACAAAAATGCTAAAATCTTCAATTTTACAAACCATCGACGGTCATTGAAAATTTGAACACCGCAATATCAGACAATAATGTATTTTGGCAACGTAGTCTGACAAATTGCTGGTATTTTTCTAGAATATTCTAGAATGTTCTAGAACATTCTGCAACTTTTGTCCAAATGCGCATCAATTCATTTGCGTGCACGCGCAATTTTTGAATCGACACAAAAATTGCCGAAAAATAGAAAAGAATATTCTTTTGGTCACCGTTCCCTTTCCCTTTCAACCCTTCTCTTAACCAAATTGTTGCATAACTCCTCTTCCGTCTCAACTTGCCCCGCTGGCAATCAAAAAACGTTTTTTTGCGGACTACTACTTTTTCTTCTTTGTTTCATTTTTAGTTGGATTCGTAAATTGTTCTTTTTCTTTGCGCACACATTGCTATGATTTGCATAATTAGCCGTTTAAGCGAACTCCATGAAATGTCTGCTGTGGTTTAGCCGCATAATCATATTGCTGTTTTAGCTTTTGACCCATAGTTCGAATCCCACCTTTTTTTCGTGCCACGTCTAATTTTTAAGCATTTTTTTTAAATTAAATACGATATACTTATTAACTTTCTTAAATTTTTGGAAATCTTGTTTCAATTACATTTATCTTCTAATTTTTTTGCGTTACAAAAAAATTTACGAAATCATCAAAATATATACATATTTAAGATATTAGATATAGATTTTTATTTATAAATATTGGTATAATAATCAAAATAAAACCTTATTCAAATATATATTTTAACCGATTTACATAATTTTTGCAAATTAAAATAAAACTATTCAAGTTTTCTTGATGCCACTTGCCATAAATATTTATCAACCAGAAAATGTTCCCGCAACATTGAATTTCTGCATTTGTCTGCTTTTTTAACATACATTTTACCATTTCGCAGCGTTTTAACATTGGCAAAAAATGTTAATATAAAATTCCGCAGCGAAAACGTTTAAACTCTGTTAAGAAATAAATAAAAATGTTCGGCCTGAGTCGTTTGCACCTTCTTATTGTTGTAAGTTCTCTGCATAAACGCTTACATCCATATATGTACATATGTATATGTACGTACCTAGACAAAGTCATAGGTAAATGATATAAAACCAAATTACGACAACGCCGGCAGCGTACTCGTCACAGATGTTCACACCACAGGAATAGCGAGAAGAAAAGCAAGGTGATAACTGCATTTGGGCTTTTATTTTCGCTGCAACTGCAATTTGTTATTCTGTGTTTTTTTTTGTAAAAATCACCTTCTTTTCTCTGCATCGTGGGTAAATAGACATGGTGAAAAGAATACAGAAGGTGGCGCAGATTGTAGTACCACTAACCAACCCTCCCTTGAAAATGTTGACAGAATTTCTACATCACAACAGATTTTATTTACAAAAACCTTGTATGTATATATGTATGTATAATCGCATTCATACGTGTTCTTTCCAACATGTTTCAAAATTTTAGTTTGTATTCTTTCTAACATGTATACCATCGTGTTTCCTCCCATTTTTTCTCCAGTAAATCTAGTGTGATTTCACATCTAAGTTATTCTCCGAATTTCAGATCCAAAGAATATAAATATAATACAATATGAATGCAAAAAAATAAAAATAAAACCAAGTAAGATAATATTTTCGTAAAAATGTCAAGAATTGGTTCAATATGACAACATTAAAATATCAAAGAAATTTATCTGCTTTCAATAAATAATAATACCAATATAATAGTTTTGCATATGTATACATATGTATGTGTGTCTAAAGCAATATATTCGTACATATATACGTATATAAATTTTATAAGTATTTAACACTCTATCTATGTATATCCAAAAAAGAACTTTTAAACGACATTGTTGATGGCATTTTTTTAAATAAACACACATAAAATGTGAAAGATTTGGAGATCGCACGTATCCCACGCTGGATAGAAACTCGTTTGCAATCCGAGGTTGAAATTCATGGATTTGGTAATGCTTCAGGAAAGGCGTATGCTGCAGTCATATACATCAAAGTGGGCAGTTCTATAAAGCTATTAACTGCAAAAAAAGTTAATCCACTTAAAATCGAAGAACATTGCCCAAGTTGGAGCTTTGCTGCTCACTTGCTGGCGAAATTGATAAATAAAATTAATAAAACCATCACGAGCAATCACAAAATGTATTCTACAGTAACCTTGAGTTGGATTGAAGCAACCAAACACAAGAAAAAGTTTGTTAGAAATAGAGTACAAGAAATTAAAAAAAATTTACCACAACAATCGTTGACGCACGTATATCCAAAAATTAATCCACCAGGTGTGGCGCCAAGAGGTATAACATCTCCCAAATTACTAAACATGAGCATTTGGTGTTATGGGCTTAAATGGATAGCATTGCCGGAAAACCAATGGCCACTAGCTGAAGAGATCATCACAGCATCAGTGCTAACAACATTAGAAGCTCGAGGTGATTTCATTGATAACCTAATAAATCAATACTCCTACATATTACGTTTTGGTAAGAAAAGAAAAACTCAGCTGACCTTGTCTGCAGAAGATTTATAAATAGACAAACATACTATCACTCGAGAGTCACAAAACATTTTTTAAACATGAAGTAAAAAAATTATTTGTATTTTTCTTAGGACGAAAGTTTAATTTCCAACCAGCACCAAGACTATATGGACTTCCGAAAATACATAAGGAAAACTCCCCTCTCAGACCAATTTGCTCTTCAGTTGGTGTACCGTGCTACAATCTTTCGAAACATTTTGGAAAAACACTGAGACAGATAATTTCGAAGGACTACAATATTAACAATTATTTCCAACTCAAATGAAGATTACAACATATAACGATCGAAGAGGATGAAATTCTTATTTCATTTGACGTGGTTTCCCTATTCACGAATATACCGATACAACTAGCAATACACACGATTATGCAACATTGGACCATCCTAGAAGAACATACCACACTCACTAAGAAACAATTTTTGACAATACTACAATTCTGCCTACGAGAAAATAACTATTTCACCTATGACGACACCTACTATCAACAGATACAAGGAAATGCCAATGGGCAACCCACTGTCACACACCATAGCTGACATTGTCTTAGACAAATAACTGGACGACAGCATCGCTGAACTTAAACTAAAAGACATATATATCAAATACATTAACAAATATGTAGATGATATATTCGCTATTGTTAAGATCAAGGACGTGGAAGACATACTAAAAACACTAAAAGCACAACATACTAAAATAAATTCCACTACGGAAACAGAACACGGGAAAAAGTTAGCCTTCCTAGACATGGAAATACACCGAATTGACAATAAAATCACAACGAACTGCTATGCAAAATCGATAGCATCGTCAAGGATGATTAATTACCATTCAAACCACCCGTGAAAGCAAAAAAGAAACACAGCTATCAATTTAATAAATAAAATAAACGATTTAAGTGACCAAGATTTCAAAAAGGACAACACCAAGAAAATTAAAAATGTATTGTACAAAAATGGATACCCTAATGCAACAATAGAGAGTTTGTTAGCAACGGCAAACAACAAAAGGGCATTGGCGCACATAAATATTGAAACCACAAACAAAAACGAAAATAAAAAATACACAGGCATCACATACATACATACCAGCACTAACGGACAAAAAAACAATAAGCAGAAGTATACAGACAGACAAAATATGCTTTGCACATAAAACACATCGCACGCTAAACTCGGTGTTTACCAAAACAAAAGACAGAATCAGCAACGAAGAACAATAACACAACGTGGTATATGAAATTAAGAGCAATGGTAAATTGGGCGAAAATCGCGACAAAATATACCAAGGCACTACACATCGATTACTCGGAGTTCGAATTAGCGAACATAAAACGGACGCGAAGAAGAAAAGGACAACAACAGCATTGGCACAGCATTTAACGAAAAGCAGACACTCAGCCGATTTCGAAAATACAAAAATTTTAGACGTGGAGAAAAAAAAGAGGACAAGATTAACATTACAAGGGCTGAGAATACAACAACAAATACGAAACACGATAAATTTTAAGGAAGACGTAGACAATATAAACTGCGCATACAGAACAGCAATAACGAGTGATGGTTAAACAGAGAGACAAAAAAGTAGTGTGTAATTCAATATGTGGAGTTTTATTGTTATAGATACATACATATTTGTGTTTGTTTTAATGTTGCTACTGTTTTCAATGTAATTAAAAATTAAGTGCAATCATTGTTGTAAGCAAAAATATTGTTATTTAGTTAACACTTGTTTTTATGTTTTATGTACAATAAAATGCAGCCTCCCTGATGAAGGCGCGGAAGACGCCGAAACGCGTAGGAGAAAAAAATAAACTTTTTGTTTGCTTTTAAGATATTACCGACCGAAAAGCTCCTAAAGCATCCCAATTAAAAAAATTATTTCATGGAAATCGGGTCAACAATACAAGCAAAATTATCAATCTCAATCTATTGATAAAAATGGATATATGAGAGTCAGGCTGAAAAACACGGAGTTACCTTATGGTTCGAAGCACTCAATAATTAGAGATACACTCTATGCTAGAATACATGGTGGAAACCGATTACCTAAAGCAATCATCAGGAAGCAATAATGGAGAATCGGGGTGCAATGCAATGCAGATTGTATACGAAATTGTTGTAAATGTATACGATAAAAACAGGCATTCGAAAAACAGAGTGCAGAGTGTCACCGTCGAGTCCAATTACTTTCACTGGAGTTAACTACGCAGCTTTTGTTCGTCTCTCAACCAAAGCTGTTCATCTTAAGGCAGTCAGTGAGTTTTCATCAGATGCTTTTTTGGCAGCATTAAGAAGATTTTTGGCAGACCAGAAAGGTGTCTTCACATCTACTCGGATAATGGAACTAATTTTGTGGGATAAAGAATTTAAAGCAGCCATAAAGCAAAATTCAAAAAGCTCAAATTAATAAGTAATGCTAATGCTAATGGACTTGAACCACGAAAAGATCAATCCAGCACTTCTAACTCCCACACAACTAAGTACAGAATTGATGCTGCAAAACTTCAAATTCCTGGGCAGCACAGCAACAGTCAATTAAATGATAATTATAACCTTATACAAGCAGAAGAACTTATCTTTGATTACAATCTAGTAATCAAAGCAGAGATACCATTTATGCAGAGTAGATCATCGGAAGTTTATAAAATGATAGCCATTCCATATAAACATAAAAAAAGAATCGTAAAGGCCAAATTAAGGAATGAGCTTTTAGTTTATAATTTTGGACTTAAATCTTACTTTCTCATTTCCCAAGCGCAGCTGAACAGGTATACTAAAAGTTTAAACAAACACTTCGTCTGTAAAGGAAAAACGATCTTTTAACTGCCACCATGAGGAGAGAAAGAATACATATTTTTGCGTGGAGCTTGTTTAGGACAGCACATAGATTTTCTCAATATTTTAAAAGTTTCCATTGCGTGTAGGCCACTTACGTGGTAAAAAGAAAATCATGGCAATTCCAGCCCAAGGTCTTAAAGTTTTGAAGACACATAATACAACCAGTTTATCAAAAGATGGAATCATACAGTCATAGAGGATATTACTGAAGACAAAAATAGCACCACTTCAGACTAACCCCATCAGTAACGACAATAATTACGAAAAAATAAAGAGCAGATTAATAGATTAAGTATCAATATAAAGCAACGTAGTGAACATAATTATTGTAACAATTGTATTTTTATTAATAGTTTATATTCGCCGCAAGTGCAAATTAAAAAACTTAATTAATAAAATTTACGATCAATCTTTCTGAATAAAAGAAGGTAATGTACATAAATAAAAATAAATATATGTTTTATGAGTGACGTAAAATTAATTTTTTGCGACTAGTCACTGAAATTTCATTACATTAAGAACAATATAATTGAAGGCAGAAACGTTGTATGTCTAACAAAGCAACATTCTCCAAGAATATTCTGTTACGAAAACAGCAGTCCAACCTCACGTGAACTTATCTACACGCTCACGCGAACCCTCGACCTGCGCCTCCCAGCAAAAGATTTTCAACTTTTTTCGAATCGAATGCATGCTTAAACCACGTTGAAAGTGTTGTTGTTGAGAGTCGAGTGTGTCAATGTTTAATAATAGCATATGTATGTGTTGCTGGCATATGCACTTAGATCTAAACTTGCTATAAGCTTTTCTTTAATTTAAATACAATTGATGCAACTCTGTTTAAGTAATAACAATCTTTTATATGAATTTGTAATGGCTTCTTCCGGCTTCACTTTTTACGAACAGCCGACGAGGAAGCACGAATAAGTAAGAAAAAATAATTTTCCTGATGTAATTTGTACATTGTTAATTTCCTTTCAGATATTAATGGGTCGATTATGGATAGCAACCAAACTTCAGTTGCGTTGTCAACTGGCAACGCCACTGAAACAAAAATTAGTATTACGAATAGCAACTACCTTCTGATGGCATAAAATTATCGATAACAGAATTTTGACAGTTCGGCAACTGCAAGTTTAATGAAAAAAAGCAGTAGCAAAGTTATAAACAAAAAGTGGCTAGAAAATAAATGAAGATGCTGAGTTCCGTAGAACTTTTTTTTGGCGAGGAAGAGGAATGCGCTAACACAGGATCAATTAGGAGGCACTTGAGGGACAACTCCAATCCTTTGGAGCTACCGTCTGCACTGTAAGTAATTTTCAAAAAATGATTTGAGACAATAGCCATACAACTTTTGTTTTTTAGGTTTAAATCTTATTTCCGCCTCCCAAAAGAGGCTGTGGTATATTTGGTGGATACTCTAAAATACCACTTTAGGCTAAGCCATCGCTCAACAGCTATTCCTCCGCTCATAAAAGTATGCGCAGCTCTATGGTTTTTTGCGGAAGGCAGTTTCCAGAAGTCGCACGGCAATGACTTCAACCTGGGAATGGGACAACCAACGATGTTAGTCGTTTTAAAAAAAGATATTCAATTAATTGAGGATAGACTGTGTAAAGACTGGATAGTTGCAAAACTTACAGAAGAAGAAAAAGATAAAAACAAAAACTACTTTTATGCAAAAACGAAGTTTCCTGGTGTTGGTATTTTGACCATTTTCGCTCCTGCAAACATAAAAAAACATCACAAAAGTTTAAAAATATCAACATTACAAACGATATAATAATAAATTCTGCTCACTTTGAATTTTCCCCTTAATATTTGGTTTAATCACATACACAGCAACCACAAGAATGCAGTTGCCTGCATTAACACAAACTAGCAACTTCAGTTGGCAGCTGTCAGTTGACAGTCGCCCTCTGTAATTTCATTTCGGCAACTGGCAGCGCAACTGAAGTTTGGTTGCTATCGAATAATCGACCCATTATTTTTATTTATAACCAATGTTAATACCAACTACATTTGTCATGCAGAGCTAGAATCAGAGGCAAGACTAGTGCCTAAATACATCTGTTGTTGTTGTTGTTGTAGAGCCAGCTACACCCTGCTAGATCAGCTTACCTAAAGAGTGGCCCAGGAAACGTGCTGCATAGGGAGAGAGGTGCTAGATAAGTAGGATTGTTGGCGCATGTGAATAGGGGGTTGGTATCATGCGGGGATTCTCCATACGCCGGACATTCATTTTCACATGTAGAATACATTCATTTTATCCTCATCTGTTCTGTATAGCGGAAAGCGAAAGATATAAATAATTGTCTGCTTCACACTCAGCATCTCCCATATGGGAGCATCTTATCGTTTATTCATAATAAATCGCATTGCTCTGTTCTGCATTTTATGAAATTTATTAATATGTGTGTCGCATACCATGAAAAATATCGTTGGGCAATATATGAAATGCGGTTCTATTATATACCTATACACTTAGTTTTGTATCTCCTTCCATATTTCCATGATCTTTTCATGAGGCGCATACAATTTAGGTTTATTATCAATATATATACCTATTTTTTTACTTCCTCAATATTTCCATCTCTGATTTTTAAGCTGTAGTTGACCAAGTTAACATTAACCGTCCTTGACAAGATTATGAATTGTGTCTTTTTCAAATTCACTTTAAGTTTGTTTAAGCATAACCACCTATATAAGGAGTTAAGATCTTCTTTCATTTTAGCTATTTCATTTTGAAAATTTCTGCCACAAATGGTTAAAAGATCATCTGCGAATAGTTTTATCTTAAAATATTGGAGTTAAAAACGATCCCTGAGATAAAACAATATTGACTGTTGCTTTTTTTTACATAGTTGAGTCGATCAGCGTTGTTTACGATTTGAAAGATAGCTTCGAAACCATTTTAGTTCAGTTCTAGATAAATTCAGTATGATTTATCCATTGTTTTTTACCACCGTATCAAGGATTTTTTCCATGTTAGTGACGGTATTAATTGGCTTAAACTCCATTTCCATTATTTAGGTACATTTCTAGATTGTAGACTCTTATTTATTAATATCGCGTAGAAGTGGCCCATGTTTTCAACCGAGTCCTTAATGACACCCTCAGATAGTAAGTTATTTCCACCAATTTTTCGCTTAAATTTCCTAACAATTCGTCTGACATCTTCTGTAGTAATTTCTTCGAATTTAAATGTAGCTTAAGGCATAACCGGTCGAGTCGTATTTAATATCTTCTATATTACTTTTAATCTCAAGAATACTGACCACGAAGAATTGATTTTAACTTTCGACAATTTCACTACTGCTTTTATATATCCTACCATTTATTAACATTTCAGTGATTGTTCCCTTGTTGTCTGAATTATTTACTAAATTGTATTTCCGCATTAAATGACCATCCCCTATATTTTCTTTAACTTTGCATTCAAGGTCCCGTATCTTTTAACTTTAATCATTTTACTATATTTTTTCTTAACTACGTTGTATTCTGACCTGTCTCCTAGCCCTTTCATGTAATTTGAATTCAATTTGATTAGTTTCTACTAACTGTTTATCACACCATTTATTTCTTTCATGCGAGTTTGTTTCCTATACGTTAACTGATTCATTATCACCATCTTATTTTGGTTAATATGCTACTGTATGCCATCAATATCCATACTATGCAATCTCACAAAGTTTCAATGTCGCGAAAGATATAGTAAGTTGTCGGGGCTATACCCATCCCAAGATATTACTTCTAACAGTTTATCAGATATTATTTTTGTTCTTCCAACTTCTTACATGAGACTTCTCTGCTATCAGTAAACAACAAGTCGATAAGTGTTTCGGAATGCTCTGTAACCCGCGTATTAAAGTTAATTAGTTGTTTCATTGCTAGGTGTGCGAACTTTTCATTGAGTTGCCTACTATAAGCTGATACCATATTTAGGTTTATATTGAGACCCACAATTATAAAGTTATTTACCATATTGTCACATGTTTCGGATGAATAGCTTCCATATATGTATGTAGGTCAATAAGTATGCATCACTGTACTAGGTGAGTGGTAAATCACACCACTTTGCCACCTTGTTACGCAATTTTTCAAGTGGATGACTATACACCATACATTTTTATTTACATACTTATTTATTTTTATTTTGAAATCAAGTTCGTCTCGGACTATTGTAATCACACCTGTGTCTACGGCGCCAATCGCACCTAATTACGTGAAAGAAGGAAATTATATTTCTGAATCGCAGTCGATAACCGGTGCTCGTTGAGAACAATCATAGTCGACCGCTGTCTTATCAGTAGATCTACTGCTATTTTTCTTCCTCTGCGCTTCTAATGTTTACTTTTTCACGTGTTTGCATTTCACTTGTTCGTGTGTTAACTAATTTAGTGGATAGATTTCTTTTGAGAACGATGGCGTCCTCCTCTCGAGGGAACTATTACGCATTGTTAAATCCAGGTGACACACCTCTACAAAAGCGTAAAAAAAGTGAAGTGAATCTTAATAACTCATACGACTTTCCAGTGCTTGGTCACAAACAACCAAAATTCCAGTGTCCCAAATACGTAATCATAAAGAGCGTAGTGCCTGAAAACCCACATTAAATGCCATAAAAGGCGAGACATGTGCTCCTTATTTACGACATCTATCTGAATCGGTTATCATTGACTGCCTCAGTGATCAAGATGTAACTGGGTGTCAAAAAATTCCTAAATGGCGAACTTTTGAACACATCTCTCCACATAATTTCCTGCCATACAGCAAAGAACAGAAACTATTAAAATAAAAACTATTGCAAATTGTGACTACAAAACAGCAATAGAAAAAGTAAAATCCCAACAAAAAAATTACGACATTCCGATTGAAACTCTCGACAAAGCCATCGAACAAAGACAAAAACGTACATCTTCCCGCAGACAAATCACTCATAACGTGACTGCAGTAGATTTAATAAATACAAAATCCTACATCAATTCCTCTTCCTCCACCCATCCTCACATAATACACACAATGTCAAATTCTGAAACAAACAACTCTACCTCAATTCCAAGCCCAGAAAAAGACAACGTTCACAAAAACAATTCTACTGAAAATATAAGCACTTTTTTAACCATCTATACTCCACATCGCCATACCTTACACACAGTACAATCAAATCACCCAATTTCAGGAGCAGCTCATTTAACTCAGACATAGGCATAGAATAACTTGCGCAGAATCTCTTGAGTAGTTGTACTCATAGTTTCTCTCCCTTTTTTTTTTGTTTCTGATGGTATTGAAAACTCTCCAGTGGAATTTGAATGGCTACCATAATAACTTACATGAGCTCCAACTTATGGTGCCCACACTCACCGACGTGTACGTATGCCGTGTCTGTTTGACGGGAGATACACAAAATTGAGCAAAACTTATGCCCGTATGTATGTTTTGTAAACAAACTTGCGAACATAAAACTGTTTTTGCTTGCATCAACACAATGTTGCCATTCATTTGTTTGCATACATACTTTTACACACACCCGCGTTGTCAATTACAATTTTTCATTGTATAATAAACCAAAGCCAAAAACCAACAAAGGCAAATAGTTCATTTATCTATAATAAACATTATTAAACACCGATTTTAAATTAATTTAATAAAAATTTAAATTTTTATAAGGTTATTTTGTTAATGATTTTAAAAAGTTGAGAGAGCATTCAGCTGACACGGCTTCACGGCAAAAATCTAAATTTCTCAGATTACACACGTACACGTCGCGCGCAACCGTCACACGTACACGTTGATGAGTTTTCATTTACATGGCGCTCTCATAAGTTTGATCGTGTCAGCTGACACGTAACGTACGTTTGCGTCGGTGAGTGTGGGCACCATTATAATCAAGAAATACTCACCCGACATAATTGCTCTCCAAGAAACTCGCCTCAACACACACTCCATTAACTTAAAAAATTATAATAATGTTCTTCGTAATACACCTACGCAAGCACGATTCACCACAGACAGCTCTGTTTTTACAGCAGAGGCGGAAGCATTACTGGAAGCTATTAACATCTGTAAAAGGTACAACTGGCAAACACCTCATATGCTCGGACTCTCTCTCGGTAGTAAAAGCTATACTCAACATTCATCATAAACACGAAACAATTCCGAAAATAAAAAACGCACTAATACAATATCCCCGTAGCTGATGTAGCCGCCAAATTTGCAACCACTGCACCGATTATTTCTAAGCACGTAACAAACACATCAGAGATTATAAAATTAGTAAAACAACACTATAATCTCATAGTAAAAGAATTCTGGAACAATTACAATTACGATTACAAAAGAATCAACCCAGATGATGTAGCCGCAAAATATCCAACTGATATCTCAAGAATTGACCTTAATAAATATATACGCTTGAGGTGGGGGAACACTAGCCTAACACATAGCCACTTTATGGAAAGCAGGTCACCTCCAATATGTCACACCTATGCTTAGCTGATACACTCACATGTAACCACTTAACTTATGACTGCACTTTTGTTAAGAATGTGCAATTAACCTTATTTAATATAATCTGTCTGCCTGAGCTATTAAAGAATATTACTTCAAATAATATCAAATACACTATACACTACTCTACTTAATAGCCTTAATATTATCATATATTCATTTTATTACAATTAAGCCGAAGACCATAGCTGTTAGCTGCCTAGATTTAAGGTTTATTTATGTAATTCAATTAAATAAATAATTTTTTTTATAAATAAATAATGTTAAGATCCGACCGTTCCAGTTTTTTCCCAGAAACGGTGCCCCTCTGCAAGAATCATAAATGCGTCCTCTCATCCTGAAATTCGTTCCAAAAATCTTAATATTTATTTTCATAACGCCTCCGGTATAAGGACAAAGTCCAAGTTGTTATATGATCTGAGTGCACAATTGGAATATGACATCTTTGTGATTATCGAGACCTGTCTAAATATGGACTTCTGCGACAGCGAATTCTTTGACTCTAAGCTGTATAACGTGTACCGAAAAGACCGCGATTCTTCTAAAACAGGGCTTCTTAGAGGGGGTGGTATTCTCATCGCTGTTCAGCGGAAATTTCGGTCATCAGTTCTGCCGCTGGAAAATCGTGACTCGCTTCTGGACCAACACTGCGTATCTGTACATGGCACTTCTAAACTTTTTATTTGTGCGTCTTATATCTCTCCATCTAGTGTGGATACTCTTTACATATCGCACGTCGACAATATTGTTAACTTGATATCTGAGCGGCCAAATGGTAATTTTTGTATTCTAGGCGATTTTAGCTTAGGTAATATTGCCTGGACTAATATGCATGATAGTTCTGCCTTGATTCCAATAAATATCAATTGCTGTTCTGAATCTTATTTAGTTGATAATTTTTTAAGTCTTAATCTTATGCAGATAAATAACTTTGTAAACAAACTAAGTTAAATCCTAGATCTTATTTTTATTAGCGACAATATGAACTTTTCATTGCGTGAATGCCTGGATCCTCTGTCGGACCACTGCATGCACCAAGTACCACTTGTTCTGCAGTTGGAATTTTATGATTTTAACGCGATTTATCCGGATAGCGAATCCACCAATTTTTGTTTTAAAAATTGTAACTTTGGTGCCGTGAATGCTGAAATTTCCTTGATTGATTGGGATTCGATATTTTCTGGGGTCGAAGTAGCTGAATGTTTCAATGCCTTCAAAACCATAATAAAGGACATTTGCTTGAATTTTATTCCGCTAGTTAAAAGAAGTTGCTACAAAATTCCTTGGTATACCGAAGAGCTAAAAAGTCTCAAGAATTTAAGAAATAAATTTTTCAAAAAATTCAAACAGAACAGTTCCGAAATTCATAGGAATGAATACCTGCGTTATTCGAGCGAGTTTAAAGTACTCAGTAAAACTCTCCATAGAAACTTTGTTCGTAAGTTTGAATCAGACATCAAGTCCAATCCAAAGGCTTTTTGGCGCTATGTAAATTCTATGAAACTAAGCTCAAGCATTCCTTCGGAAGTTTTTTATAATGAAGCTACTGCTAGCTCCTCTTTGGAGGCGGCTAATCTTTTCGCAGATTTCTTTAGCTCAAACTTTGAACAAGATTCGGATCAAGCTAATAAGTTTATACCAGATGTCAGTACCGACTCCCGAATTAATTTTGGGGCTCTTTCCTTAACGCTCGATGACGTGATTGATGGAATTCTGCATATTAAATCCTCATCGCAAACGGATGTTGATGGGCTATCCTCCTTTCTATTAAAGAATTCTTCTGCACTTGCGTATCCAATTTTATTAATTTTCAATAAATCTCTTAATTGTGGGGTGTTCATTGATGATTGGAAAGTTTCTTCTATATCGCCAATCTTCAAGAGTGGTAACAAGAATCATGTTTCTAATTATCGACCAATCTCTAAACTGTCGACGGTTTCCAAATTGTTTGAGTTTATTGTCAAGCAGAAGTTATATTTCGTAACTAAGCGTTTAATTTCGACTGAACAACATGGCTTTATGTCGGGTAGGTCTACCGTAACAAATCTCTCAGTTTTCTCCGAATTTTGCCTGTCTGCTTTTAATAATCGAGTTCAAGTTGATGCAGTTTATACCGACTTTTCCAAAGCCTTCGATAAGATCAGCCATTCAATTTTAGTTTCAAAATTAGCAAGCCTGGGCTTTCGCTCAATTTTTCTTTCTTGGATAAAATCATATCTCTCGTCCCGCAGATGTACCGTCGTGGTAGATAATGCGCCTTCCCGTCCATTCATTGCGCCCTCTGGTATTCCCCAGGGGAGCATTTTAGGCCCCCTTCTATTCATTATCTTTATTAATGATATATCTAGCTGTTTTAAGCATTCTCAATTTTTACTATATGCTGATGACTTGAAAATATTCAGAACTATTTCAAGTAATTCAGATTCTCTTAAGATCCAGTCGGATCTTGATAATGTTGCTTTCTGGTGTAGAAAGAACCAATTACATTTAAATATAAAAAAATGTTTTCATGTTTCATTCGCCAAATCTCGCTCCCTTATTGCTACTTCATATTACATCAGTGGCTCTAAGCTATGCACAGTGGGCGAAATTTGCGATCTCGGTGTGGTCTTCGATTCTAAATTCTTATTTCATAGCCACCTAAACTCCACTATTGCCAAGTCATATGCTATGCTTGCTTTCATTCGCCGATTCTTTTCAGGTTTTAGTGATCCTTACACCTTGAAACTATTATTTACCTCACTTGTACGCTCTAAATTAGAATACGCAGTCTTCATCTGGAGGCCATACTTTGAACGCCACATATTGAGACTCGAAAGAATTCAGAAAACGTTTATCAGGTTTGCCCTACGCTCTTTACATTTTAGTGACCCGCTTCCTTCTTATAGCGCTAGGTGTCAGCTAATTAATTTAAAATCTCTAAACTCTAGAAGGACTATACTTTCTCTCACTTTTGTCTTTGATATCATTCGAGGTGCGATTGATTGTCCATTCTTACTAGAACGTATTCACTTTAACATCCCTTCAAGGAACCTTCGTAATCCTGATACTTTTTTCCTAGAACGAGCAAGAACGCTATATGCAACTAATTCTCCTATTTTAAAGGCTCTAAATGAATATAATAAAATCATGAATTCCACTGCACTTGATTTCTATTTACCAAAAACTAAATTTAAGCTTTTGTTAAATGAATTGGTTAAGTAATTGTTAACTGTGTTTTTCTTTATCACAATAATCTGTAAGAAACTTTTATATTTTTTAGATTATATATATTGAATAAATAAATGAATAAATAAATAAATATTTCTGAATCGTCAATTTCCTCTGTTATACACGTTTCAGAGCGTATAAGTATATCAGGATTAACAGTCTCAATGAGTCTTTCTAGTTCAGCTTTATTAACCAGAATATTGTTAATGTTAAGTAGACGCATTTCAAGCAACTAAGGCGCTTTTTGTCAGAATATGATTGTTAACATTTTACTCTTTGTTTTTCGAACTTTAATTTTCGAATATAGACTGGACACTCCCGACTAAATACACTATCTGTATTAGCATCATAACAGTTTCCACCAAAGCGAATTCATACAAGGTGATGGCATAAGAAAACTCATGTATTTTGCTTTTACATTTTCGTGGGATAATTGTCAAAGTTGCATGTATTTTGTTTTTGGTTTTACAGCTTGAACACCTATCCCTCTGAAAGCAAAAACAAAATACACCCATAGCGAAAGAAAAAGCGAACCGCAGGTGACGATTCCTATAACCTTATACGAATTCACCTTGATTTGCCACATACTGGTTTTGTGTTAGCCTCAGTGCATTTATCTGGTTTTTGTTTATCCATACAATTACTGCTTATTGACTTTTTGCTGCAATTATTGGCATTATGATTAAAACCTAAGCATTTGTAACATCTTTTCACCGACTGCTTGTCATAAACTGGGCATCGGTAGCAACCAATGCGTCTAGAGCCTGCAAGAGAAATTCATGCTCTACTTCGATCAAATCACTAAATGATGCTGACGTCTCGTTATTTCTTTTAGATTTGAATATTTTGTATGCATTTTAAATTTGCATTACCCAAGCACCTTTTCCCCGTCTTTGTTGTATTTATTACCTGTGTGTCAGTGTATTTAGCATTTATACGTGCTATTAATATTTTCGGCCTATTCATTTGGGTTCAGATATCTCGAATTTTTACTTATTAAAGTTATTAGTTAACAAAGATTTAGTGTTTTTCAGTTACACTATTAGCGTTTATCGCCCCACCCCATTTCGCTTGATAGATGATTTGTATATTTTCATACTACTGGCATCGATTTTGTTTAGATCAACCTAAGTTATCTCAGCCGCTTGCTTACTCTTCGGCTTAATTATTATTGGGGGTACGCCCTTTACTGCACTAGCATACGATGCACCCACACAGCGTGCTCTTTGTTTAGGCTCGCAGCGCTCTTGTGTATCTCAGTAGCTGATGCACCAACTACTTTCTGCTTGTTTATCGCAACCACTATTGTTGTTAGGATTTTGTTAATGCTTATATGGAGCTTTTATCTGTTTAAATATAATTGTTCACTGTTGCTACCGTTTATTTATGTTATGTTCCTTAACTGCCAACGAGCGACTTGAATACCTTGTTGCGGCTCTGTACTTTGTTGACGGTTGCGGTTGTGAGCGCTAAAAAGGATGGAAGTCTGTCGAAGGTAACTCTCAGATTCCTTGGGTGGTTAACCGTTGGGTTGGGAGTTCCATCAACATTTATGTAGAGTTCCAGCCTGACCTCATTTGTCCGTGTGGTCAATATGGTCGCCGAGGACTTAATAGGGGATGAGGTCATATTCCGCACAGTGAAGGTGGGAGCAAGGGCGGAGATATAACTGTTCATCTTTGAGTACATGCCATCAATTACATTACCGGTAACCATTATCGAACAGTCGACTCCCTCTGGCGGTTGAGGGAGCTTTAAGGTGTAAAAGTTACAACAGTTAAGCAGGGGGAGGACGCCACCCTATGAGACCCCCGACCTCTGAAGCACACCGATGGCTCCCGACCACACAGGAAATGGCAGTCCACCGCTTCAGCCCCTGTGGGAGAGTATTGTGTACACGTCAGCTAGTAGCGTTGCGTGTCGAAAGCCTTTGATAAGTCTAGCTTTCACAGGGACTGTCGCAGTTTAGACCATAATTCGCTTGTGTGTTTATGGTGTTAAGTGGAGCGTGGTCACCGAATGAAATCCACACTCGGTCATTGCGCTTTGTCATGTTGAACAAGGACCTTACGCTCGGCCAGAGCTTACCCACACCCGTGGTCATGGTACAGGACCTCAAATGCTCCTCCCAACTGTCCCGCTGTTTTTTGTCTACCAACCTCCGATTCACCACGTTCAAATCCCTAATACGGGGGCTACGGAGATTGCAGTGGCGACTGTCGGTTCTGCGATACCGGAGCAACCTGACGGGGAATGTTTTATGCTGTTACAACAACAACAACAATCACATAACCGAATCAGCCCTTTTTAAGGTGATAAAGGTTGTCGGTCCACAAAGTCGGGAGGTCTATCATTCAAGATGACTATGGGTAGGTGGTCTGATGCAAGCGATAGCATAGGACGTCGCTACTACTACTGCTACTCACCACACCTGCGCTAGCATTGTTAGGTCAGGTGAGCAGCTGCAACTACCCATAATTCTAGTGGCGGCGTCGTCGTTCATTGTGCTGAATGTCGGATCGTCCATCTCCTCTGCCAATTCATCCCTTACGATCTGCCGGCAAGCTTGAATGCCATAGATCGTGGTGAGCATCAAAGTCGCCTACTAACGTGCGTTTTTAAATTCTGAGGAGCAGACCCTTTTATCAGGGGGATATCCTGCCGGGCAGCAGGTGACAGGGGGTATATAAACATTAAATATTTCGAGCTCGACATCGCCTGACCGGATAGTTATGCACTGGCATTCAAGGGTAGTATCCCTGCGATCGATGTTCACATTGTAGCCAATGCAACTCAACAAAGTTGACTCATGAAGTTCGTTATCGAGTCCGTTGCAGTTAAAATGAAGGCTTTTGTCTGTTGCAGTTAGGTCGTCGCGGGGTAAGGTGTAAGGGAATGGTGTCTCAGCTGTGGGTGCCGCATTATGGTTGTAGTCGACGGCGCCAAAACGCGCCTGAAAACGACACCCTCTGAGTTGCAACTGACTGATGTCACATTCCGGCGTATTTCGCTCTCACACACGGATCAGACTGTATGGTGGACAAAGAGCTTCTGATTTGCCCTCACACGGGAATAGGAGTAGGATGGGAGTGTTTGGAGGGGTTGGGAAGAAGGTGGGGAGTGTCTATGTTGCTGTTCCTTTGGGTCGAGTGACTCCTGTGCATGCTATTTGGCACATTATGCGCTACAATTGGGGCCGAGAGTAGGCCACAGGCGCTGGAGAGCGCGACCAACACGGCGCCTGCCTGAGCAGACTTTAAGATAGCTCCATCCTTCACACGAATTAAACCTGGTCGAGGTGGAGTTCGGATGGACTCATCTCTGGCACACGCAGCAGGAAAAGTTGGGTTCGACGGCAGCTCTGAGCTGAAGGATGTGGTGCAACCCTGCTGCACGGTGCTGCTCCACTTATTGGTTTGGCTGACTTAAACAGGTTTAGGTCGCCGAAACAACAGATTAATAACGTTTGTTGTTCTAGCTGCTAGCATATACGATAATTTTTATTCTCACTCAACTGGCTTAATGCAACAAAAATATATTTGCGGTAGTAGAATTTGCTTTTTCTACTACTTTTGTTGTACCTGTTTGACGTACTTTTCATCTGATATTACGCTCGGACTGATAACAAACACAGTTTAAAAACACATTTTAGGGGTTTTTAGGACGTTTTCTCCAATAAGATTTAAAACCCGAGCACCCTACAACGTAAGTTAATGACTTTCGCCCAAATTACTTGTCCTTCCTAATTTATTTTGACAGCTTTGATCAAGGGGAAAAATGTTAGATATTGCGTTCATTTCTAATATATTAAAATTTTGTTGTGGTGATATCTTGGTTTTTATGATAAAATACCTCATTTAATCTTCACTTTTTGACAGATTTTACAACGCGAAATTTCTTAGTATCAGTCTTACGACTTACAAAATTCACATTTTGGGTTTTCCTGGATACTAATGTTCTTAAAGGTTAACAGTTAATATATGTACGTGCACAAATACATTTGCTTATAAAAAAGAAACATATTAATTGCCAGATCATTGAATTACAAGTGTTGAGGCTGTCGGAACGGACAAGAATCCGAGCAGCCCCATCGCTGGTTTACTTTCTGACCTACCCGTCTGAAAGGGCAAGCTCCCGTTTCTTAGCGATTAGCAACTTAGCATTGCCCCCACTAATTTCTCGGCGACCCTCTTTACTACCTGGACAAAGGAGGTCAGGCTAGACGTTGATGGTACCCTCATTCCAACGGTTGACCACCCTAGGATTTTTGGGCTCACATCTGACAGCCTGCTCTCCTCTGCGCACACAACCGCAATCGTCAACAAAGTACAGAGCAGAAGAAAGGTCCTTAAGTCGGTCGTCGTCAGCACTTGGGCCGAAGAAAAAGAAACATTGTTGGCAACATACAATGCGATTGGCCGGCTGGTAATAAGCTATGCTGCACCAGTTCAGTCGCCAGGAACTAGTATTACACAGTGGCTGCAACTGCAGACCTTGTTAAGGAGCACAACCTCATGCTTAGCAAGCGTTTCCTTGCTGGTTGTCATCGCCTGGGGTACTTAAATAGTCTACTGTTTGCCGGCGAGCCACCGCCCAGGCACATCAGAGAATTCTCAGAAGGACGAGATCCAGTCGTATGGGACTCAACCACATGATCCGACAGCGTAGAAGCAGCATCCAAAGAGAGACAGTTATTAGCATCATCGATAGGAGTGACCTATTTCGGAAGAGGAGTCCCGGCTGCCTCGCGAGTCCCGCGCTACTCTGGCCCACTTCGACCTGGGTATTGTATTAGACTCAACTCCTACTTATGCAGAATCAACCCCGACATATCAAACACACGATATCAAACACCTATTCACATGCCTTCTCAAACCAACTTATCTAACACCCCTCTCTCTCTGGTCCGACCCTGCCGAAAACGCACCATGAGAGCATCCGATATTTACAGGGTGTAGCTAGCTGCTACAATAACAATGAGTTCCAAATCTCACTGCCTAGGCGGCTGGAAGGGACAAGATTCCAAGCCGCTCCTTCGCTTAATATTTCATAAATTAATATATACCATCTAGTAGAGGACCAGGAGATAATTAGTTTCCGAACCCCCAATTCTCTGGGGTTGGGCTACAAGGTCATAGTCTAGACCCGCACTACTTGGACTAATAAGTAATGCCGATAATTTATTTATTTATTTAGCCAATTGAGCGATTTTTTTTTAATGAAAAACCAATTTCGGCAAACCGAGCTACTCTAATAAACTCAATGAAGGACCTATTAATGGGAGCATTTCATGCATAAAAAGCTTTAAAAACTGCAACATAGAAAATCTCGGGAAACCGAAGAGGTATAACTGGTATGTTAAAAAACACCTTCTGTAGGAGTACAGTACAGTCTACAAAGCCACGCACTACTTCGAAGACGAGAGATAAAGATAATATTGTTCGCCTACTCTGCGAGGATTTTAGGTTTATCAGTAGGCATCTCGACTCATTGGCGAGAATAGAGGTCAAAAAGCGTAGGCTACGGAGCGAAAAACTTAAAAACACATTCGTTCCTTCTAATATGACACACAAAGTACGGTAACCAAATAAAAGAGGCGTATACAATCCTATAGGGAACAAATGCCGTCTGTAACAATTTTAGTGTATAAGGATCAGTAAATTTTGAGCTAGGCCGCCGTAAAATATACAGTGTCCAGTGGTCAACTAACAGTTTCTCAGCAACCAATAACGCTGCTATCACGATCTAAATTTATATATACATTATACAGTGATGCAAATGACTTTTGAATTTATAAATACTGTTGCAGTTTATTATGTCTGCCGAATGGGAGCTTGACATTTCTCCTATCTCTTTTTAATAAGTGTAAATGTCACTACTTAACCTAAAATTATCACTCAAATATTTCGGTAGATCTTTGCTCTTAATACAATACAGTTTGGCTTATTTGTTAACCTTCCTTTATTAACTATTTACAACTTAAACTTACTTAAATGATTTACAGAAAAATTACGAAACTTGTATAACACTTGTTAGTTAAAAGAAAAAATATGATTTGCCAGGATTGCGGTCAACTTCGCACACGTTGGTTTTAGTGACTTTCCGAAAAGGTAGTTTGGTGGAGTTGTGATAATATTTGTTGAGTTGCCACAAACGTAAAAAAATCTACCGTTTAAAATTTAACCATTTGAAGTCATTCAGCATTGACGAAATGCTGGTATCGTATAGGGCTTTAAGTATATGTCCCATAGCTGTAGTTTTAGGCCCGTTTTAATGTAACCTAGTTGCAAAAAAACACTCCAACTCGGATAAAATTTCCTTTTAGTTACTCCACAACACTAGCAAAATCTGTCATTAAACATATCATTTGTTTAGTGAAATTTTAAAGTAGCAAAACAAAATGAGCAATTCGGAGGATTCTGTGGTGAGTTATTAAATTTATTTAAAAACATTAAATAAATGCATTAAATAACCTTTTACCTTTGTAGATGGTGTCTTTGTACACGGGTGAGCATTGCGATGCTGATGCACCAACTCTTGAAATGTGCTCTTTAATAGCTTTGCATAAGCCTTCTGCTCTCTTAAATTATTTTAACTTCTCTAGATCAGTTTTATTGATATTTTCCATCAAACCTCTTATCTCTTTGTTATGCTCACTTAACATCTTTTCAATGTAATTTATAGCTCTCTTATGTTTGCTTTGTTTGTCTCGGCTATGGCCATCATTTGGTTGAGAGCATCATCCATATTAGAAATGTAAGTCATTCAGTCATCACACATGAAGGGCAGAAATCTACAACTTGTCCTGGTAAACCATAATCATACTGGACTCTCCTCTTTACTGGATCTTCCGCACTCCGACATTCTCTCAGTCACCCCTACTTTCTGCTTGTTTATCGCAACCACTATTGTTGTTAGAATTTTGTTAATGCCTATATGGTGCTTTTATCTGTTTTAATATAATTGTTCACTGTTGCTACCGTTTATTTATGTTATGCTCCTTAACTGCCAACGAGTGACTTGAAGACCTTGTTGCGGCTCTGTACTTTGTTGACGGTTGCGGTTGTGTGCGCTAAAAAGGATGGAAGTCTGTCGAAGGTAACTCTCAGATTCCTTGGATGGTTAACCGTTGGGTTGGGAGTTCCATCAACATTTATGTAGAGTTCCAGCCTGACCTCATTTGTCCGTGTGGTCAATATGGTCGCCGAGGACTTAATAGGGGATGAGGTCATATTCCGCACAGTGAAGGTGGGAGCAAGGGCGGAGATATAACTGTTCATCTTTGAGTACATGCCATCAATTACATTACCGGTAACCATTATCGAACAGTCGACTCCCTCTGGCGGTTGAGGGAGCTTTAAGGTGTAAAAGTTACAACAGTTAAGCAGTGGGAGGACGCCACCCTATGAGACCCCCGACCTCTGAAGCACACCGATGATTCCCGACCACACAGGAATTGGCAGTCCACCGCTTCAGCACCTGTGGGAGAGTATTGTGTACACGTCAGCTAGTAGCGTTGCGTGTCGAAAGCCTTTGATAAGTCTAGCTTTCACAGGGACTGTCGCAGTTTAGACCATAATTCGCTTGTGTGTTTATGGTAATAAGTGGAGCGTGGTCACCGAATGAAATCCACATTCGGTCATTGCGCTTTGTCATGTTGAACAAGGACCTTACGCTCGGCCAGAGCTTACCCACACCCGTGGTCATGGTACAGGACCTCAAATGCTCCTCCCAACTGTCCCGCTGTTTTTTGTCTACCAACCTCCGATTCACCACGTTCAAATCCCTAATACGGGGGCTACGGAGATTGCAGTGGCGACTGTCGGTTCTGCGATACCGGAGCAACCTGACGGGGAATGTTTTATGCTGTTACAACAACAACAACAATCACATAACCGAATCAGCCCTTTTTAAGGTGATAAAGGTTGTCGGTCCACAAAGTCGGGAGGTCTATCAATCAAGATGACTATGGGTAGGTGGTCTGATGCAAGCGATAGCATAGGACGTCGCTACTACTACTGCTACTCACCACACCTGCGCTAGCATTGTTAGGTCAGGTGAGCAGCTGCAATTATCCATAATTCTAGTGGCGGCGTCGTCGTTCATTGTGCTGAATGTCGGATCGTCCATCTCCTCTGCCAATTCATCCCTTACGATCTGCCGGCAAGCTTGAATGCCATAGATCGTGGTGAGCATCAAATTCGCCTACTAACGTGCGTTTTTAAATTCTGAGGAGCAGATTCTTTTATCAGGGGGATATCCTGCCGGGCAGCAGGTGACAGGGGGTATATAAACATTAAACATTTCGAGCTCGACATCGCCTGACCGGATAGTTATGCACTGGCATTCAAGGGTAGTATCCCTGCGATCGATGTTCACATTGTAGCCATTGCAACTCAACAAAGTTGACTCATGAGGTTCGTTATCGAGTCCGTTGCAGTTAAAATGAAGGCTTTTGTCTGTTGCAGTTAGGTCGTCGCGGGGTAAGGTGTAAGGGAATGGTGTCTCAGCTGTGGGTGCCGCATTATGGTTGTAGTCGACGGCGCCAAAACGCGCCTGAAAACGACACCCTCCGAGTTGCAACTGACTGATGTCACATTCCGGCGTATTTCGCTCTCACACACGGATCAGACTGTATGGGGGACAAAGAGCTTCTGATTTGCCCTCACACGGGAACAGGAGTAGGATGGGAGTGTTTGGAGGGGTTGGGAAGAAGGTGGGGAGTGTCTATGTTGCTGTTCCTTTGGGTCGAGTGACTCTTGTGCATGCTATTTGGCACATTATGCGCTACAATTTGGGCCGAGAGTAGGCCACAGGCGCTGGAGAGCGCGACCAACACGGCGCCTGCCTGAGCAGACTTTAAGATGGCTCCATCCTTCACACGAATTAAACCTGGTCGAGGTGGAGTTCGGATGGACTCATCTCTGGCACACGCAGCAGGAAAAGTTGGGTTCGACGGCAGCTCTGAGCTGAAGGATGTGGTGCAACCCTGCTGCACGGTGCTGCTCCACTTATTGGTTTGGCTGACTTAAACAGGTTTAGGTCGCCGAAACAACAGATTAATAACGTTTGTTGTTCTAGCTGCTAGCATATACGATAATTTTTATTCTCACTCAACTGGCTTAATGCAACAAAAATATATTTGCGGTAGTAGAATTTGCTTTTTCTACTACTTTTGTTGTACCTGTTTGACGTACTTTTCATCTGATATTACGCTCGGACTGATAACAAACACAGTTTAAAAACACATTTTAGGGGTTTTTAGGACGTTTTCTCCAATAAGATTTAAAACCCGAGCACCCTACAACGTAAGTTAATGACTTTCGCCCAAATTACTTGTCCTTCCTAATTTATTTTGACAGCTTTGATCAAGGGGAAAAATGTTAGATATTGCGTTCATTTCTAATATATTAAAATTTTGTTGTGGTGATATCTTGGTTTTTATGATAAAATACCTCATTTAATCTTCACTTTTTGACAGATTTTACAACGCGAAATTTCTTAGTATCAGTCTTACGACTTACAAAATTCACATTTTAGGTTTTCCTGGATACTAATGTTCTTAAAGGTTAACAGTTAATATATGTACGTGCACAAATACATTTGCTTATAAAAAAGAAACATATTAATTGCCAGATCATTGAATTACAAGTGTTGAGGCTGTCGGAACGGACAAGAATCCGAGCAGCCCCATCGCTGGTTTACTTTCTGACCTACCCGTCAGAAAGGGCAAGTTCCCGTTTCTTCGCGATTAGCAACTTAGCATTGCCCCCTACTAATTTCTCGGCGACCCTCTTTACTACCTGGACAAAGGAGGTCAGGCTAGACGTTGATGGTACCCTCATTCCAACGGTTAACCACCCTAGGATTTTTGGGCACACATCTGACAGCCTGCTCTCCTCTGCGCACACAACCGCAATCGTCAACAAAGTACAGAGCAGAAGAAAGGTCCTTAAGTCGGTCATCGTCAGCACTTGGGCCAAAGAAAAAGAAACATTGTTGGCAACATACAATGCGATTGGCCGGCCGGTAATAAGCTATGCTGCACCAGTTTAGTCGCCAGGAACTAGTATTACACAGTGGCTGCAACTGCAGACCTTGTTAAGGAGCACAACCTCATGCTTAGCAAGCGTTTCCTTGCTGGTTGTCATCGCCTGGGGTACTTAAATAGTCTACTGTTTGCCGACGAGCCACCGCCCAGGCACATCAGAGAATTCTCAGAAGGACGAGATCCAGTCGTATGGGACTCAACCACATGATCCGACAGCGTAGAAGCAGCATCCAAAGAGAGACAGTTATTAGCATCATCGATAGGAGTGACCTATTTCGGAAGAGGAGTCCCGGCTGCCTCGCGAGTCCCGCGCTACTCTGGCCCACTTCGACCTGGGTATTGTATTAGACTCAACTCCTACTTATGCAGAATCAACCCCGACATATCAAACACACGATATCAAACACCTATTCACATGCCTTCTCAAACCAACTTATCTAACACCCCTCTCTCTCTGGTCCGACCCTGCCGAAAACGCACCATGAGAGCATCCGATATTTACAGGGTGTAGCTAGCTGCTACAATAACAATGAGTTCCAAATCTCACTGCCTAGGCGGCTGGAAGGGACAAGATTCCAAGCCGCTCCTTCGCTTAATATTTCATAAATTAATATATACCATCTAGTAGAGGACCAGGAGATAATTAGTTTCCGAACCCCCAATTCTCTGGGGTTGGGCTACAAGGTCATAGTCTAGACCCGCACTACTTGGACTAATAAGTAATGCCGATAATTTATTTATTTATTTAGCCAATTGAGCGATTTTTTTTTAATGAAAAACCAATTTCGGCAAACCGAGCTACTCTAATAAACTCAATGAAGGACCTATTAATGGGAGCATTTCATGCATAAAAAGCTTTAAAAACTGCAACATAGAAAATCTCGGGAAACCGAAGAGGTATAACAGGTATGTTAAAAAACACCTTCTGTAGGAGTACAGTACAGTCTACAAAGCCACGCACTACTTCGAAGACGAGAGATAAAGATAATATTGTTCGCCTACTCTGCGGGGATTTTAGGTTTATCAGTAGGTATCTCGACTCATTGGCGAGAATAGGGGTCAAAAAGCGTAGGCTACGGAGCGAAAAACTTAAAAACACCTTCGTTCCTTCTAATATGACACACAAAGTACGGTAGCCAAATAAAAGAGGCGTATTCAATCCTATAGGGAACAAATGCCGTCTGTAACAATTTTAGTGTATAAGGATCGGTAAATTTTGAGCTAGGCCGCCGTAAAATATACAGTGTCCAGTGGTCAACTAACAGTTTCTCAGCAACCAATAACGCTGCTATCACGATCTAAATTTATATATACATTATACAGTGGTGATGCGAATGACTTTTGAATTTATAAATACTGTTGCAGTTTATTACGTCTGCCGAATGGGAGCTTGACATTTTTCCTATATCTTTTTAATAAGTGTAAATGTCACTACTTAACCTAAAATTATCACTCAAATATTTCGGTAGATCTCTGCTCTTAATACAATACAGTTTGGCTTATTTGCTAACCTTCCTTTATTAGTTATTTACAACTTAAACTTACTTAAATGATTTACAGAAAAATTACGAAACTTGTATAACACTTGTTAGTTAAAAGAAAAGATTGCGGTCAACTTCGCACACGTTGGTTTTAGTGACTTTCTGAAAAGGTAGTTTGGTGGAGTTGTGATAATATTTATTGAGTTGCCAGAAACGTAAAAAAATCTACCGTTTAAAATTTAACCATTTGAAGTCATTCAGAATTGACGAAATGCTGGTATCGTATAGGGCTTTAAGTATATGTCCCATAGCTGTAGTTTTAGGCCCGTTTTAATGTAACCTAGTTGCAAAAAACACTCCAACTCGGATAAAATTTCCTTTTAGTTACTCCACAACACTGGCAAAATCTGTCATTAAAAATATCATTTGTTTAGTGAAATTTTAAAGTAGTAAAACAAAATGAGCAATTCTGAGGATTCTGTGGTAAGTTATTAAATTTATTTAAAAACATTAAATAACCTTTTACTTTTGTAGATGGTGTCTTTGTACACGGGTGAGCATTGCGAATCACGTCGCAATAGAGAGATGCAATAAGTACTAGAAGTATTGGAAACGATGTATGCAAGCTCCAACTCTTCTAAAGACTCGTAGAGTGAAAAACAAGGCACATGAGAAGTGCTCCAATTTTGAAGGTGCACATGAGGCTAAGACGCCAAACGATGGAATATCTAACAAGTAATAACAAAATGTGTGCAAAAGAAATGCATAAACTTAATGCTATTTTATTTTCAGTGAAGTATTCGAAGTCTTAACTGTGTACCTGCCACATCTGGTGGTGGTAGAACGCGTATTTTACCACAAAAAATCCGTGTATATGTACATTTGGTATGTAAGCAATACAGTGACATTTAGGCAACTAGCAAATTTGTGCGATATCAACGATGTGAGTGATGAAAATACGTTTGGACTTGATGAAGGTTTTGAAAAATGAAACCAAGACGCAGCCCTTGACAGAAGGCAAGCCCTTTTTAATTATTTAAGACAACAAAATATTATTTAAAAATTTCAATGCATATACATATGTACATATTTATATCTTTAAATTCACTAATAAAAATATTTACAAGAATTCATTGCATTTCATTCAACTTAAAATCTATAAAACTAAAACAAATTCACAAGGAGTATCACATATAAAATTCAATTCAGATCACTTCTTATTCTAATTACAAATAAAATTACAAACCAAAAGCAAATTCAAAAAAAATCCAGTTTCAGTGAAAACATTTTAGTGAAGTTTTTGCAATGTTTTTGATGTAAATTCTTCGTGCTCGCTTTTATAAAACCCTTGTACATTGTACAGCAAGATGTTACCGATGTTTTTTGAAAAATTGTTAAGTTGATGCTCTTCCGCATGTACACGGGTTTTATAAAAATGAGCACAAAGAATTTACATCAAAAACATTGCAAAATATTCACTACAAGGTTTTCACTGAAACTCACTGTTACGTTTTAAAAAGTTGTTGCTAGACAGACTAATTTCTGTTAGCTGTTTTTTCCATACAGCACATTTACCGAAAGTGTTTCAAACGGTCTGTAACCCACATGAACTTGTCCATATAGGGGACGAAGCACGGGCTCACGCCAGTTCTGCTGTTGTTGTCCAAACACAGTGGCGTTCTTTCAAAGTCCTGGAAGTGGATTAATAAATATAATTTGTTCAAACATATACTTATTTCTTGAACCTACCGTGATCGCCATTGACACCATGTCTTCTAACACGTTCGCGTAGGCCAAACTCTTTCTCTTTGGGTGCTCGAACACCGCTTTCCGGGCAAGGTAGCATCTCAAAAACCCTGATGTCTCCTCACGGGATCATCTCTTTCGCCTTTTTTCTTGCATTCTGAAATAACAAACATGTTTTAATTCATAATTTTATGTGAAATACACGAAGCGCAAATTTTACTTACCCTTGTTCCATTTTTTGTTTGTTTTGTTTATGTATCCATAAAACAAACAAGATTTGACAGTTCATTGAAATTTCCCAAGTATTTTTCCAGAGCACATTCACAATAGAGCGGTTTTTTTGCTTCGCAACACTACATCTCAGGTCGGATATCATATAACCGAGTTGGCTCAACTCGCATATTTTTCCGAGTTAATGTTGTTGTTTTACATGTTATTTCTTATCTTACCTAGTGTTTTTTTGCAACTAGGTTACATTAAAACGTTCCTTTTGTTGTTTAAATAGTAGTATTTTTTCCTTCGTTTTTGGCTGTATTGCATAGCCACTATATCGTAAAAAGGTTCAGTTACGCTCCACAGTAACGCTGACGTAAGTCAAGAATAAGCAAATTAATAATAAGGGTAATTTGTGGCTCAGCTAAACTTAGATGGTGAAAATGAGTAAGTCGAAAAAATGGCTGAATTAAGTTAAGTTGGAGAAACTGGCCCATAGTATTTTTGCTGAACATGATATTATTAAAGTGAAAATTTGACAAAATATTTTACCACTGCGATAAATATGGCGGAAAAACTGGTAAAGGCACCTATTGGAATAAGTGAAACGTGAGGTATTAGTTTCCATGGAAAACTGTGTTTTCTTTTGACAGAACATAGCGTGACGTAAAAATATTGTACTCAACTAAAATGCACGAGAGTAAAAAATCTCGTCAACACCCCTTTCATTATGGCCCAGCCCTGTCGAAACAGCTTGTTTCATGGGCCTCCCCTTAGATCAGTTTGAATATAACGACCATGGTGTTGTTGATCTAGCAGGGTGCAGCTAGCCGCCATAACAACAACAAAAACAGTAAAAATTACATTTGTAAAATGGTATGTGAGGCTAACGAAGAACAGGGAAAGTGAAAGAAACGCGAAAAAATCGCACAGGTCGGTTGCTGGGGCATTATGTTTCTAATCTAATACATGAAATCTGTTATGTACGAGTGTGTGTTATATGAAACATTCCTTAAATTACATATGGTTTACATGTTGATGTCATCAGACCATAAGATTGTTGTTTTTGGTGTTGTAGCAGCTTACTAAGCCCTGCAAAGATCTACTGAGTATTGTCATCGATGCCATACAACGGTTGACCCAAGAAACGTGCTATTTCGACTAGGTCAGACTAACGGGAGAGGGGTCTTAGATGTGTAGGTTTTTATCGGCATGCGAAGAGGAGGTTAATATTATGTGTGGACTCTTCGACTATAGGATATATGTTGAGTATGACGTTATTGAGCCAACGTAACGCGGGTCTCACGCGGCAACTCGAGCTCCCATATCGGCATTCGTGGGCCCAAATGTGACGAAGGTGTTAATTGACTCCTACTAAATGTAATTAAACGTCTGTCTATAGTACGTCTGGTCCTGCGGTTGTGGTACGTATTGCTGGACCTGGTTGTTCAGTTCGTTGAGATGGGTCCTGATTTCCCTTGGGCTGGCTCAGCCTCTAATAGGTGTCGGCAGGGGTGATCCTGTTTTTTAAGCATATCGTTATGCTCCCAACAGGTAGTGAATACGCGATATGCCCGCAAGTTTGAAGCTTCATCTACTGAGTCGTGCTAGTCCGCGGCGACCACACTGGCGCAGCGTGCTTAAAAACTGGCCGACCAAAGGGCTTGTATATTGCCAACAAAGTTTCTTTGCCTTTCCCCCAGCAGATGCCTGTGAGCGACTTGAGTACCTTGTTGCCATTTCCACGACAGTCGGCTTTACGATACAGGAACGACCAGGATTTATATCCGGCCAAAGACTGCCCTTCAGCAATATTTTCTATAAGTTTATGGGGAATATCTTATGCTATCGTCAAACGCCTAAAAAAGCACTTAACTGACTGCCTGTTAGCGACCGAGTGAACTACTGCAACAATAAAAACACTAACCAAACTAGTAAACAAATATACTCACAAAAGGTGACAAAAACTTAGCAACCGCTTGACTCAGAGGAGACAGTTATGTTATGATCAAATAAACAATATTAAGGAGGGACAACAACAAAATTAATACAACTGCCCAAGATCTGCAAAGAGGAATGAATTCCACACAAAAATATCACGACACAATAACCAAAACGAAAACAAGAAAGCAGGTAGGGAGTGTTTGTAGGGGTAGGGAAGGTGAGGAGTATCCATATTGCTAAGGTATGCTCCTTTTTATTTGATATCGGAATATTGTGCGCTACAATTTCGCAAGGCGCTAGATAGCAGAAGCAACACGGCGCCAGGTACTTTCTGGAACAGGGTTTGGGTTCGATGCCAGCCCTGAGCAGAAGGATGTGGCGCAGCCCTTCTGCAAGGTGCTGCTCCAGGGATGTCAAACGAGTTATGGGTTTGGCTGACTTAAAGCGCCGCTGTCTGCCATGCTTCTTTGAGGTGTTAGATGACAGCGCCCGGGCTTGTATGGCTGCAGAGTTCTGTAGAAAGGAGCCAGGTAGTCACCCGTCTACTCACTGACACACTGAGGCTGATAAGTGTCCACACGAGAGACGGAGCAAGGTGTAGAAGGAGAGCGTCCATGTTGTTGATTCATAGGGTGCTGGGGGCACCGGTGCACTGGGTGTGGCCATAGGGGCCGTGGGGGCCATTGGTTCTGTGGAGCGCGAACACATAGCTTGTAGACTACTCCTTATGGGTTTAAGGCCTGAGCAGACTTTAAGACGGCTCCATCCTTTGCACGTGTTACACCTTACCGAGGTGTAGTTCGGATGCAGTCTTCTCTAACATGCGCAGCAAAAATTGGTCTCTGGCCGAGGGTTGGACTCAATGACAGCCCTGAGCAAAAGGATGCAAAGCAACATTGGTCGATGATTTGAAGTGAATGGTTATCTGAGAGACCTTTCCAGCTTCTGCACTGCAAGAAACCTCTCGCTATCTCCTACAAAATCCTCGGCGAGTCAAGCTGCAGTTAGGCATACAGATCAATGACGACACCTTCTCTGATGTGTTGGAAAGGCTGGTGATCGGTGGGCGTTGCCAACCAGCGGATAAAACTCCACAGAAAAATTGTTCAAGCAGCTAATGAATCCATGCCACACAAGGCAAAACTTGGTAAGGGTAAATATGTATATTGGTGGAATCAAGATTTGGCTAATTTGCGGCAACTAAAAACACTAGCTTGGAAAAAGTTTAAAAGAAGCCCTACAGCCTACTAGAGAGCTATGGGGAAAAGTAAACAAACTTTACTTTAATTCAACCTATCACAACATACGCTTACTAAAAACAATGACGGGGGAATAGTGTCGATTCCATATAATATAGCCAACTGCTTTGCTTCTGAGTGGTCTTCACAAGCTAATACCTCAAACTTTTCCAATTCACTCAATAGTCACAAGTCTAGCATTAATATTGCATTAAACTTCACAGCCGAAACTACGGCTATGTTATTGGAGTCACCAATTACGTTATTAGAGTTTGACACAGCGGTGGGTATATCAAAGGGAAAATTAGCAGGGTTTGATAAAATATCTTACTCCATGCTTAAACATCTGCCTTCTTACGTAAAGCGTCGCTACGTTGATCTCTATAACGCAATATTCCAGTCAGCTATGGAAAACCGCCACAGGCATACCTTTAAAAAAAATCTAATAAATCCAAAACTGAGGTAAATTGCTACCGATCTATCTATATCCCTCCTATCTTGCCCTGCAAAAATTCTCGAAAAAATCATAGCTAAACGTCTGACCTGGCTTCTAACAAAACTTAAGCTAATTAGTCCCCATCAGTTAGCATATAAGTCTCAAAAAAGCACTCTAGACGCACTTTTGTTTATTGATCACCAATTAGCTTCAACGCTATCTAAAAGGAGTCACATTTCCATAATATCTGTTGACTTTGAAAAAGCGTATGACTGTATTGGGAAACACGTGCTTTTAGAGCAACTGATGGAGTGGCGAATCGGTCCGAATATTCTACGCTACATTTATTCCTTTCTATCAAATCGGAAATTCCGCGTTAAAATTAATGGAGTTCATTCCCAGACTTACCCATTAGACAACGGTATACCGCAAGGGTCACCACTCTCGGTTGTATTGTTTCACATTGCGACGAAACACCTCAACCGGATTATAACGAGTAACAGTTACCTCAACCACTGCATTTACGCAGATGATTTGTATCTACTAGGAAAGATTAAGAGGGATATAGAATTTAAGAACCAAATTAATATGCTGTTTCAAAAAATCCTGGAGTGGTGTGACTACTCCAGATTAAAAATTTCTTTTTCTAAAAGATAAACTTTACATGTCCGCAAAAAACACTGTAATGTTGCTATAGCCAACCAAAATATAGAAAATGTAAGCTCTCTAAAGATATTAGGTTTGACTTTCAATAATAAGTATAACTGGTCTTAAATAGGTAGTATTAGGATATCACTATTCAACCGATTAAATCTAATTAAATGTTTTGCATCATATCATAGCTACGCTCATCCCAATATTGTTATAAATGTAATTAGGCTATAATACTCTCAAAAATTGATTATGGCATATCAATTTATGGTAATACCTCGAAAGCACAACTTAACAAAATAAAAACCATTTACAACGCAGCGGCAAGATATAGCATCGGAGCGTTCCGTACCACACCTGTAACAAATATTTTAACGGAAATCGGACTGCCTGGTATTGAACATAGGGTTCAAAGGAAATTCCAAACATTATTTCATACTCGGAACAGCAGCTAATAACAGATGTAAAACTTATTGCTAAAATGAGGAGAGAGTTCCGCTACCCATCAGCAGTCAGGCGTACTCGTATGGTTAAGATTTCGCAGGATATCGGTTTAGGTATTAATCAACACAAACTCTTTTTTCCAACTAGGCCACCCTGGCAGTTTGACACAAATTTTTGAGACAAATCTGATTCACCTTCCAAAACAATCAACCAATAACCAGTTTTTTATCTCATGATTTTACGATACGGTAGACGCATTCAAAAAACGCAATTGGAATTAAGTTTATACAGATGGTTCAAAATCTATTCATGCCACAGGCTATGCAATCATTAGCACAGACCTGCAACTGACAAAGCTAGCACGATTCACCACATACAGCTCTGTTTTTACAGCAGAGGCGGAATCATTACTGGAAGCTATTTACATCTGCAAAGGTACAACTGGCAAACACCTCATATGCTCGGACTCTCTCTCGGTAGTAAAAGCTATACTCAAAATTCATCATAAACTCGAAACAATTCCGAAAATAAGAAACGCACTAATACAATATCCCCGATAGCTGATGTAGCCGCCAAATTTGCAACCACTGCACCGATTATTTCTAAACACGTAACAAACAAATCAGAGATTATAAAATTAGTAAAACAACACTATAATCTCATAGCAAAAGAATTCTGGAACAATTACAATTACGATTACAAAAGAATCAACCCAGATGATGTAGCCGCAAAATATCCAACTGATATCTCAAGAATTGACCTTAATAAATATATACGCCTGAGGTTGGGGAACACTCGCCTAACACATAGCCACCTTATGGAAAGCAGGTCACCTCCAATATGTCACACTTATGCTTAGCTGATACACTTACATGTAACCACTTAACTTATGACTGCACTTTTGTTAAGAATGTGCAATTAACCTTATTTAATATAATCTGTCTGCCTGAGCTATTAAAGAATATTACTTCAAATGATATCAAATACACTATACACTACTCTACTTAATAGCCTTAATATTATCATATATTCATTTTATTACAATTAAGCCGAAGACCATAGCTGTTAGCTGCCTAGATTTAAGGTTTATTTATGTAATTCAATTAAATAAATAATTTTTTTATAAATAAATAAATAAATATTTCTGAATCGTCAATTTCCTCTGTTATACACGTTTCAGAGCGTATAAGTATATCAGGATTAACAGTCTCAATGAGTCTTTCTAGTTCAGCTTTATTAACCAGAATATTGTTAATGTTAAGTAGACGCATTTCAAGCAACTAAGGCGCTTTTTGTCAGAATATGATTGTTAACATTTTACTCTTTGTTTTTCGAACTTTAATTTTCGAATATAGACTGGACACTCCCGACTAAATACACTATCTGTATTAGCATCATAACAGTTTCCACCAAAGCGAATTCATACAAGGTGATGGCATAAGGAAACTCATGTATTTTGCTTTTACATTTTCGTGGGATAATTGTCAAAGTTGCATGTATTTTGTTTTTGGTTTTTCAGCTTGAACACCTATCCCTCTGAAAGCAAAAACAAAATACACCCACGGCGAAAGAAAAACCGAACCGCAGGTGACGATTCCTATAACCTTATACGAATTCACCTTGATTTGCCACATACTGGTTTTGTGTTAGCCTCAGTGCATTTATCTGGTTTTCGTTTATCCATACAATTACTGCATATTGACTTTTTGCTGCAATTATTGGCATTATGATTAAAACCTAAGCATTTCTAACATCTTTTCACCGACTGCTTGTCATAAACTGGGCATCGGTAGCAACCAATGCGTCTAGAGCCTGCAAGAAAAATTCATGCTCTACTTCGATCAAATCACTAAATGATGCTGACGTCTCGTTATTTCTTTTAGACTTGAATATTTTGTATGCATTTTAAATTTGCATTACCCAAGCACTTGTTCCCCGACTTTGTTTTATTTATTACCTGTGTGTCAGTGTATTTAGCATTTATACGTGCTATTAATATTTTCGGCCTATTCATTTTGGGTTCAGATATCTCGACTTTTTCCTTATTAAGGTTTTTAGTTAACAAAGATTTAGTGTTTTTCAGTTACACTATTAGCGTTTATCGCCCCACCCCATTTCGCTTGATAGATAATTTATATATTTTCATACTACTCATACAGTTATCTCAGCCGCTTGCTTACTCTTCGGCTTAATTATTATTGGGGGTACGCCCTTTACTGCACTAGCATACGACGCACCCACACAGCGTTCTCTTTGTTTAGGCTCGCAGCGCTCTTAACTTCAGTAATTATGTCGTCCTTTTGTTTAATAGCTTTGCATAAGCCTTCTACTCTCTTAAATTATTTTAACTTCTCTAGATCAGTTTTATTGATATTTTCCATCAAACCTCCTATCTCTTTGTTATGCTCACTTAACATCTTTTCAATGTAATTTATAGCTCTTTTATGTTTGCTTTGTTTGTCTCGGCTATGGCCATCATTTGATTGAGAGCATCATCCATATTAGAAATGTAAGTCATTCAGTCATCACACACGAAGGGCAGAAATCTACAACTTGTTCTGGTAAACCATAATCATACTGGACTCTCCTCTTTACTGGATCTTCCGCACTCCGACTTTCTCTCACTCACCCCTACTTTCTGCTTGTTTATCGCAACCACTATTGTTGTTAGAAATTTGTTAATGCTTATATGGAGCTTTTATCTGTTTAAATATAATTGTTCACTGTTGCTACCGTTTATTTATGTTATGTTCCTTAACTGCCAACGAGTGACTTGAAGACCTTGTTGCGGCTCTGTACTTTGTTGACGGTTGCGGTTGTGTGCGCTAAAAAGGATGGAAGTCTGTCGAAGATAACTCTCAGATTCCTTGGGTGGTTAAACGTTGGGTTGGGAGTTCCATCATCATTTATGTAGAGTTCCAGCCTGACCTCATTTGTCCATGTGGTCAATATGGTCGCCGAGGACTTAATAGGGGATGAGGTCATATTCCGCACAGTGAAGGTGGGAGCAAGGGCGGAGATATAACTGTTCATCTTTGAGTACATGCCACCAATTACATTACCGGTAAACATTATCGAACAGTCGACTCCCTCTGGCGGTTGAGGGAGCTTTAAGGTGTAAAAGTTGCAACAGTTAAGCAGGGGGAGAACGCCACCCTATGAACCCCGACCTCTGAAGCACACCGATGGCTCCCGACCACACAGGAATTGGCAGTCCACTGCTTCAGCCCCTGTGGGAGAGTATTGTGTACACGTCAGGTAGTAGCGTTGCGTGTCGACAGCCTTTGATAAGTCTAGCTTTCACAGGGACTGTTGCAGTTTAGGCCATAATTCGCTTGTGTGTTTATGATGTTAAGTGGAACGTGGTCACCGAATGAAATCCACACTCGGTCATTGCGCTTTGTCATGTTGAACAAGGACCTTACGCTCGGCCATGGTACAGGACCTCAAATGCTCCTCCCAATTGTCCCGCTGTTTTTTGTCTACCAACCTCCGATTCACCACGTTCAAATCCCTAATTAGGGGGCTACGGAGATTGGAGTGGCGACTGTCGGTTCTACGATGCCGGAGCAACCTGACGGGGAATGTTTTATGCTGTTACAACAACAACAACAACAATCACATAACCGAATCAGCCTTTTTGAAGTTGATAAAGGTTGTCGGTCCACAAAGTCGGGAGGTCTATTAATCCAGATGACTATAGGTAGGTGGTCTGATGCAAGCGATAGCATAGGACGTCGCTACTACTACTGCTACTCACCACACCTGCGCTAGCATTGTTAGGTCAGGTGAGCAGCTGCAACTACCCATAATTCTAGTGGCGGCGTCGTCGTTCATTGTGCTGAATGTCGGATCGTCCATCTCCTCTGCCAATTCATCCCTTACGATCTGCCGGCAACCTTGAATGCCATAGATCGTGGTGAGCATCAAAGTCGCCTACTAACGTGCGTTTTTAAATTCTGAGGAGCGGACCCTTTTATCAGGGGGATATCCTGCCGGGCAGCAGGTGACAGGGGGTATATAAACATTATATATTTCGAGCTCGACATCGTCTGACCGGATAGTTATGCACTGGCATTCAAGGGTAGTATCCCTGCGATCGATGTTCACATTGTAGCCATTGCAACTCAACAAAGTTGACTCATGAAGTTCGTTATCGAGTCCGTTGCAGTTAAAATGAAGGCTTTTGTCTGTTGCAGTTAGGTCGTCGCGGGGTAGGGTGTAAGGGAATGGTGAGGTTGTCCACCGTGTCTCTGTTGTGGGTGCCACATTATGGTTGTAGTCGACGGCGCCAAAACGCGCCTGAAAACGACACCCTCCGAGTTGCACCTGACTGATGTCACATTCCGGCGTATTTCGCTCTCACACACGGATCAGACTGTATGGGGGACCAAGAGTTTCTGATTTGCCCTCACACGGGAATAGGAGTAGGATGGGAGTGTTTGGAGGGGTTGGGAAGAAGGTGGGGAGTGTCTATGTTGCTGTGATAGGTTTCTTTGGGTCGAGTGACTCCTGTGCATGCTATTTGGCACATTATGCGCTACAATTTGGGCCGAGAGTAGGCCACAGGCGCTGGAGAGCGCGACCAACACGGCGCCTGCCTGAGCAGACCTTAAGATGGCTCCATCCTTCACACGAATTAAACCTGGTCGAGGTGGAGTTCGGATGGACCCTCTCTGGCACACGCAGCAGGAAAAGTTGGGTTCGACGGCAGCTCTGAGCTGAAGGATGTGGTGCAACCCTGCTGCAAGGTGCTGCTCCACTTATTGGTTTGGCTGACTTAAACAGGTTTAGGTCGCCGAAACAACAGATTAATAACGTTTGTTGTTCTAGCTGCTAGCATATACGATAATTTTTATTCTCACTCAACTGACTTAAGGCAACAAAAATATATTTACGGTAGTAGAATTTGCTTTTTCTACTACTGTTGTTGTACCTGTTTGACGTACTTTTCATCTGATATTACGCTCGGACTGATAACAAACACAGTTTAAAAACACATTTTAGGGTTTTTTAGGCCGTTTTCTCCAATAAGATTTAAAGCCCGGGCACCCTACAACGTAAATTAGTGACTTTCGCCCAAATTACTTGTCCTTCCTAATTTATTTTGACAGCTTTGATCAAGGGGAAAAATGTTAGATATTGCGTTCATTTCTAATATATAAAAATTTTGTTGTGGTGATATCTTGGTTTTTATGATAAAATACCTCATTTAATCTTCATTTACTGACAGATTTTACAACGCGCAATTTCTTAGTATCATCGTAATTTGTTCATAAATTGAGAATGAGCCATAAGATACAATAGCGTGTCCTGCCTTTTAGGCTTAAGAATATCTATAACTTAAGTTAGCTGAGAGTTGATGCTGAGCTTATTTTCTTTGCTATTGATTTATTTATTTACTGCCTTTTAGGACCTATAACACAACCAGGAACAACAACAATATTGCTTATTTATGTACTTTTTACAGTCTTACGATTTACAAAATTCACATTTTGGGTTTTCCTGGATACCAATGTTCTTAAAGGATAACAGTTAATATATGTACGTGCACAAATACATTTGCTTATAAAAAAGAATCACATTAATTGCCAGATCATTGAATTTCAAGTGTTGAGGCTGTCGGAACGGACAAGAATCCGAGCAGCCCCATCGCTGGTTTACTTTCTGACCTACCCGTCTGAAAGGGCAAGTTCCCGTTTCTTCGCGATTAGCAACTTAGCATTGCCCCCTACTAATTTCTCGGCGACCCTCTTTACTACCTGGACAAAGGAGGTCAGGCTAGACGTTGATGGTACCCTCATTCCAACGGTTAACCACCCTAGGATTTTTGGGCTCACATCTGACAGCCTGCTTTCCTCTGCGCACACAACCGCAATCGTCAACAAAGTACAGAGCAGAAGAAAGGTCCTTAAGTCGGTCGTCGTCAGCACTTGGGGCGAAGAAAAAGAAACATTGTTGGCAACTTACAATGCGATTGGCCGGCCGGTAATAAGCTATGCTGCACCAGTTTAGTCGCCAGGAACTAGTATTACACAGTGGCTGCAACTGCAGACCTTGTTAAGGAGCACAACCTCATGCTTAGCAAGCGTTTCCTTTAAATAGTCTACTGTTTGCCGACGAGCCACCGCCCAGGCACATCAGAGAATTCTCAGAAGGACGAGATCCAGTCGCATGGGACTCAACCACATATCCGACAGTGTAGAGGCAGGTCTCAGGCAGCATCCAAAGAGAGACAGTTATTAGCATCATCGATAGGAGTGACCTATTTCGGAAGAGGAGTACCGGCTGCCTCGCGAGTCCCGCGCTACTCTGGCCCACTTCGACCTGGGTATTGTATTAGACTCAACTCCTACGTATGCAGAATCAACCCCGACATATAAAGCACACGGATATCAAACACCTATTCACATGCCTTCTCAAACCAACTTATCTAACACCCCTCTCCCTCTGCTCCGACCCTGCCGAAAACGCACCATGAGAGCATCCGATATTTACAGGGTGTAGCTAGCTGCTACAATAACAATGAGTTCCAAATCTCACTGCCTAGGCGGCTGGAGGGGACAAGATTCCAAGCCGCTCCTTCGCTTAATATTTCATAAATTAATATATACCATCTAGTAGAGGACCAGGAGATAATTAGTTTCCGAACCCCCAATTCTCTGGGGTTGGGCTACAAGGCCATAGTCTAGACCCGCACTACTTGGACTAATAAGTAATGCCGATAATTTATTTATTTATTTAGCCAATTGAGCGATTTTTTTTTAATGAAAAACCAATTTCGGCAAACCGAGCTACTCTAATAAACTCAATGAAGGACCTATTAATGGGAGCATTTCATGCATAAAAAGCTTTAAAAACTGCAACATAGAAAATCTCGGGAAACCGAAGAGGTATAACAGGTATGTTAAAAAACACCTTCTGTAGGAGTACAGTACAGTCTACAAAGCCACGCACTACTTCGAAGACGAGAGATAAAGATAATATTGTTCGCCTACTCTGCGGGGATTTTAGGTTTATCAGTAGGCATCTCGACTCATTGGCGAGAATAGAGGTCAAAAAGCGTAGGCTACGGAGCGAAAAACTTAAAAACACGTTCGTTCCTTCTAATATGACACACAAAGTACGGTAACCAAATAAAAGAGGCGTATTCAATCCTATAGGGAACAAATGCCGTCTGTAACAATGTTAGTGTATAAGGATCGGTAAATTTTGAGCTAGGCCGCCGTAAAATATACAGTGTCCAGTGGTCAACTAACAGTTTCTCAGCAACCAATATCGCTGCTATCACGATCTAAATTTATATATACATTATACAGTGGTGATGCAAATGACTTTTGAATTTATAAATACTGTTGCAGTTTATTATGTCTGCCGAATGGGAGCTTGACATTTTTCCTATCTCTTTTTAATAAGTGTAAATGTCACTACTTAACCTAAAATTATCACTCAAATATTTCGGTAGATCTCTGCTCTTAATACAATACAGTTTGGCTTATTTGTTAACCTTCCTTTATTAACTATTTACAACTTAAACTTACTTAAATGATTTACAGAAAAATTACGAAACTTGTATAACACTTGTTAGTTAAAAGAAAAGATTGCGGTCAACTTCGCACACGTTGGTTTTAGTGACTTTCTGAAAAGGTAGTTTGGTGGAGTTGTGATAATATTTATTGAGTTGCCAGAAACGTAAAAAAATCTACCGTTTAAAATTTAACCATTTGAAGTCATTCAGAATTGACGAAATGCTGGTATCGTATAGGGCTTTAAGTATATGTCCCATAGCTGTAGTTTTAGGCCCGTTTTAATGTAACCTAGTTGCAAAAAACACTCCAACTCGGATAAAATTTCCTTTTAGTTACTCCACAACACTGGCAAAATCTGTCATTAAAAATATCATTTGTTTAGTGAAATTTTAAAGTAGTAAAACAAAATGAGCAATTCTGAGGATTCTGTGGTAAGTTATTAAATTTATTTAAAAACATTAAATAACCTTTTACTTTTGTAGATGGTGTCTTTGTACACGGGTGAGCATTGCGAATCACGTCGCAATAGAGAGATGCAATAAGTACTAGAAGTATTGGAAACGATGTATGCAAGCTCCAACTCTTCTAAAGACTCGTAGAGTGAAAAACAAGGCACATGAGAAGTGCTCCAATTTTGAAGGTGCACATGAGGCTAAGACGCCAAACGATGGAATATCTAACAAGTAATAACAAAATGTGTGCAAAAGAAATGCATAAACTTAATGCTATTTTATTTTCAGTGAAGTATTCGAAGTCTTAACTGTGTACCTGACACATCTGGTGGTGGTAGAACGCGTATTTTACCACAAAAAATCCGTGTATATGTACATTTGGTATGTAAGCAATACAGTGACATTTAGGCAACTAGCAAATTTGTGCGATATCAACGATGTGAGTGATGAAAATACGTTTGGACTTGATGAAGGTTTTGAAAAATGAAACCAAGACGCAGCCCTTGACAGAAGGCAAGCCCTTTTTAATTATTTAAGACAACAAAATATTATTTAAAAATTTCAATGCATATACATATGTACATATTTATATCTTTAAATTCACTAATAAAAATATTTACAAGAATTCATTGCATTTCATTCAACTTAAAATCTATAAAACTAAAACAAATTCACAAGGAGTATCACATATAAAATTCAATTCAGATCACTTCTTATTCTAATTACAAATAAAATTACAAACCAAAAGCAAATTCAAAAAAAATCCAGTTTCAGTGAAAACATTTTAGTGAAGTTTTTGCAATGTTTTTGATGTAAATTCTTCGTGCTCGCTTTTATAAAACCCTTGTACATTGTACAGCAAGATGTTACCGATGTTTTTTGAAAAATTGTTAAGTTGATGCTCTTCCGCATGTACACGGGTTTTATAAAAATGAGCACAAAGAATTTACATCAAAAACATTGCAAAAAATTCACTACAAGGGTTTCACTGAAACTCACTGTTACGTTTTAAAAAGTTGTTGCTAGACAGACTAATTTCTGTTAGCTGTTTTTTCCATACAGCACATTTACCGAAAGTGTTTCAAACGGTCTGTAACCCACATGAACTTGTCCATATAGGGGACGAAGCACGGGCTCACGCCAGTTCTGCTGTTGTTGTCCAAACACAGTGGCGTTCTTTCAAAGTCCTGGAAGTGGATTAATAAATATAATTTGTTCAAACATATACTTATTTCTTGAACCTACCGTGATCGCCATTGACACCATGTCTTCTAACACGTTCGCGTAGGCCAAACTCTTTCTCTTTGGGTGCTCGAACACCGCTTTCCGGGCAAGGTAGCATCTCAAAAACCCTGATGTCTCCTCACGGGATCATCTCTTTCGCCTTTTTTCTTGCATTCTGAAATAACAAACATGTTTTAATTCATAATTTTATGTGAAATACACGAAGCGCAAATTTTACTTACCCTTGTTCCATTTTTTGTTTGTTTTGTTTATGTATCCATAAAACAAACAAGATTTGACAGTTCATTGAAATTTCCCAAGTATTTTTCCAGAGCACATTCACAATAGAGCGGTTTTTTTGCTTCGCAACACTACATCTCAGGTCGGATATCATATAACCGAGTTGGCTCAACTCGCATATTTTTCCGAGTTAATGTTGTTGTTTTACATGTTATTTCTTATCTTACCTAGTGTTTTTTTGCAACTAGGTTACATTAAAACGTTCCTTTTGTTGTTTAAATAGTAGTATTTTTTCCTTCGTTTTTGGCTGTATTGCATAGCCACTATATCGTAAAAAGGTTCAGTTACGCTCCACAGTAACGCTGACGTAAGTCAAGAATAAGCAAATTAATAATAAGGGTAATTTGTGGCTCAGCTAAACTTAGATGGTGAAAATGAGTAAGTCGAAAAAATGGCTGAATTAAGTTAAGTTGGAGAAACTGGCCCATAGTATTTTTGCTGAACATGATATTATTAAAGTGAAAATTTGACAAAATATTTTACCACTGCGATAAATATGGCGGAAAAACTGGTAAAGGCACCTATTGGAATAAGTGAAACGTGAGGTATTAGTTTCCATGGAAAACTGTGTTTTCTTTTGACAGAACATAGCGTGACGTAAAAATATTGTACTCAACTAAAATGCACGAGAGTAAAAAATCTCGTCAACACCCCTTTCATTATGGCCCAGCCCTGTCGAAACAGCTTGTTTCATGGGCCTCCCCTTAGATCAGTTTGAATATAACGACCATGGTGTTGTTGATCTAGCAGGGTGCAGCTAGCCGCCATAACAACAACAAAAACAGTAAAAATTACATTTGTAAAATGGTATGTGAGGCTAACGAAGAACAGGGAAAGTGAAAGAAACGCGAAAAAATCGCACAGGTCGGTTGCTGGGGCATTATGTTTCTAATCTAATACATGAAATCTGTTATGTACGAGTGTGTGTTATATGAAACATTCCTTAAATTACATATGGTTTACATGTTGATGTCATCAGACCATAAGATTGTTGTTTTTGGTGTTGTAGCAGCTTACTAAGCCCTGCAAAGATCTACTGAGTATTGTCATCGATGCCATACAACGGTTGACCCAAGAAACGTGCTATTTCGACTAGGTCAGACTAACGGGAGAGGGGTCTTAGATGTGTAGGTTTTTATCGGCATGCGAAGAGGAGGTTAATATTATGTGTGGACTCTTCGACTATAGGATATATGTTGAGTATGACGTTATTGAGCCAACGTAACGCGGGTCTCACGCGGCAACTCGAGCTCCCATATCGGCATTCGTGGGCCCAAATGTGACGAAGGTGTTAATTGACTCCTACTAAATGTAATTAAACGTCTGTCTATAGTACGTCTGGTCCTGCGGTTGTGGTACGTATTGCTGGACCTGGTTGTTCAGTTCGTTGAGATGGGTCCTGATTTCCCTTGGGCTGGCTCAGCCTCTAATAGGTGTCGGCAGGGGTGATCCTGTTTTTTAAGCATATCGTTATGCTCCCAACAGGTAGTGAATACGCGATATGCCCGCAAGTTTGAAGCTTCATCTACTGAGTCGTGCTAGTCCGCAGCGACCACACTGGCGCAGCGTGCTTTAAAACTGGCCGACCAAAGGGCTTGTATGTTGCCAACAAAGTTTCTTTGCCTTTCCCCCAGCAGATGCCTGTGAGCGACTTGAGTACCTTGTTGCCATTTCCACGACAGTCGGCTTTACGATACAGGAACGACCAGGATTTATATCCGGCCAAAGACTGCCCTTCAGCAATATTTTCTATAAGTTTATGGGGAATATCTTATGCCATCGTCAAACGCCTAAAATATACTCCAAAAAGGTGACAAAAACTTAGCAACCGCTTGACTCAGAGGAGACAGTTATGTTATGATCAAATAAACAATATTAAGGAGGGACAACAACAAAATTAATACAACTGCCCAAGATCTGCAAAGAGGAATGAATTCCACACAAAAATATCACGACACAATAACCAAAACGAAAAAAAGAAAGCAGGTAGGGAGTGTTTGTAGGGGTTGGGAAGGTGAGGAGTATCCATATTGCTAAGGTATGCTCCTTTTTATTTGATATCGGAATATTGTGCGCTACAATTTGGCAAGGCGCTAGATAGCGGAAGCAACACGGCGCCAGGTACTTTCTGGAACAGGGTTTGGGTTCGATGCCAGCCCTGAGCAGAAGGATGTGGCGCAGCCCTTCTGCAAGGTGCTGCTCCAGGGATGTCAAACGAGTTATGGGTTTGGCTGACTTAAAGCGCCGCTGTCTGCCATGCTTCTTTGAGGTGTTAGATGACAGCGCCCGGGCTTGTATGGCTGCAGAGTTCTGTAGAAAGGAGCCAGGTAGTCACCCGTCTACTCACTGACACACTGAGGCTGATAAGTGTCCACACGAGAGACGGAGCAAGGTGTAGAAGGAGAGCGTCCATGTTGTTGATTCATAGGGTGCTGGGGGCACCGGTGCACTGGGTGTGGCCATAGGGGCCGTGGAGGCCATTGGTTCTGTGGAGCGCGGACACATAGCTTGTGGACTACTCCTTATGGGTTTAAGGCCTGGGCAGACTTTAAGACGGCTCCATCCTTTGCACGTGTTACACCTTACCGAGGTGTAGTTCGGATGCAGTCTTCTCTAACATGCGCAGCAAAAATTGGTCTCTGGCCGAGGGTTGGACTCAATGACAGCCCTGAGCAAAAGGATGCAAAGCAACATTGGTCGATGATTTGAAGTGAATGGTTATCTGAGAGACCTTTCCAGCTTCTGCACTGCAAGAAACCTCTCGCTATCTCCTACAAAATCCTCGGCGAGTCAAGCTGCAGTTAGGCATACAGATCAATGACGACATCTTCTCTGATGTGTTGGAAAGGCTGGTGATCGGTGGGCGTTGCCAACCAGCGGATAAAACTCCAATGGCAGAGTCCAGTCAAAACAGGACCGCAACAGTTAGGATAGGAAGAGCACAAAATTGCGCGATAAGAGCTGAAAAGGGATGTCTTCAATTCCCGCTCTTGTGACATTTTTGTTGTCTGCCGTATGACGGCAGTGGAAAATTCCTCGGTTGTTGTTGGTGAATGCCATTGGTAACGTTCGTGAAGGTGCCCTAATTCAGTTGAAAATTTACGGGCCGGCAGCATTATGATGGGCACCGCACTTAGCTAGACGATCTGCAGGCAGGCGCGTAGCTTGCGGCCTGGCTTATAAGTGCGTGGCGGAAGAATACGTTCTAGTTGTGAAAGTGAAAAGACCTTTCTTAAGCAGGCCACCGTCTTTGTATTTGGATCGGCATTTGCGATTCTTTATCATTTTTGTGCTTAAAAGAGCGGCATAAGTAGCGGTGGTGCAAGACGAGGCATTTTATTCTATAAGTGGTGGAAGTTGCGGTCGTAAGTTTGGAGGTCATATTTGGGGAGTAGCCCGTTTCGATTTCTCGAGCCGATAAGTATCTTCTTGTGTTGTCGCATTGTTGGACGTGTTTTAGTTCTGTAAATAGGTCTCGCTAATTGTTGTCCTGATCCCGCCCCTTTAGCAACCCGCGCCCTGAGCCCAGTCATTTGGCGGGTTGAAGTTACCCCCGGCAGCTTGGGTGGTATTTCGAGCGGGTTTGTAACCTTTTGGTTGGAGCTCACCACGGGTGAATCTCTAAAGAGTTTTTTTTGGTTATTGTGTCGTGGTATATTTGTGTGGAACTGCCCTTTGCGCATTAATTTTGCTGTTGTTCCTACTTAGTATTTTCCATATTGCTGTTGCTCCCACATAACTGACAACCCAGTTTGTCTCCTCTGAGTCAAGCGGTTGCTAAGTTTTTGTCCTCATCTGATGTGCGTGTATTTTTTTCTTAGTTAGGCTAGTGTTTTTGTTGTTGTCTACTGCTAGTGCACTGGGTCGCTAGCAGACAGCCATTTAGAGAACATTAGGCGTGTGACACATTTTTCATTCTCATTTTAAAATCCTATTTTACCTTTCTATTCCAAACGTAAAAAACCTATCAATTAGTTTATTCATGTAACTGATAGTTTTTAACAATTGTTTGAACTATCACGTGGCCAAAAAACTTGCAAAGTAGGGGGAATTGAGAGAATTCGAAATAACAGACGGTCTACTATATGTAGATCATCATGTTGCAGAATCTTTGTCTGCAGGAAAACATCTATCAATAATATCACTCGATTTCGCAAAAGCTTTTGATAACTTTGGAATGCTCCCTATGTTAGATCAACTGCTTGAGTGGAAAGTCGGACCACGAATCAGCAACTACATAGGAAACTTTATGACCCTTAAAAATTAAACTCAGAATAGAGAATGTCCTTTCCGAAACTTACCCACTTCAAAATGGAATACCGCAAGGATCCGCCCTATCAGTAATTATATTCCTAATAGCATACAATAAGCTCTGCGCCACAATCTTCTTATATAAAGAAGTCTCGTTCTGTGCTTATGCAGATGATTTCAAACTTTTAGGTAAACAAAAAAGGATAAAAAATCTAGAATTGATCTAAATAACTTATTTCACAATATAAAAACCTGGCGTAACGACACCGGTGCATCTCTGTCGGTAAAAAGAATGTTTGCTTTCAGTCCACTGCAACGGCATCCAAATAAATAAAGTAGATACTTTAAGAGTACTACGAGTTACGTTCAACAAGCAATATAATTGGTCTATCTAGCTACCAATTTAATTGCAACTCATTAACTCTTATAAATGTTACAAAAGCTGTATTGATATCAAGAGTTGATTTCGGCCTCTTTCTACATAGCTACGCGCCTAAGTCTGCTCTGAATAAGTTAAAAACCATACTGAATGCGGCTATAAGAACCACACTAGTAGCATTTAGAATGACCACGATTAACAATATGCTTTTTGAAGCTAACATTCCCTCAATAGAAGCGAAAAAAACTAAATAAAGTGCTAATGAACAGCTACGATACCCCTCTCTTCAAAATTCTTCAAACCTACAAAAAAATAAGCTATCTTAAAGAGTTCTCTCAGTAGTTGGTAGAGCAGTCCTCAGCAGCAAAACACTTAAACTCCCATTTTTACCCCTAAACCCTATGCTAACCCACATGCCTCCACATAGTTAGCACTGAGCTCCGAATGTACACCCGCTATGATATATCAAGAAGCATTTGCTATTATTCAAAATGAACTCAAGGAATACACCTTCATTTACACAGACGGCTCTCAAGCAATAACGGCTTAACTACCGAAAATGATAAATTAATAGTTTCTCACATAGCTTTATATAGTACAGTCTACTCAGCGGAATTAATTGCAATCATGCCGGCTGTTGATCTAATCAAAAGTAAAAGAGGTAAAATCGCAATTTGTATTAATTATGATTATTATCCGAGTAAAATCCGTAGCACTTTACAAAAAACATATCCACATATATCACTGATAGTACCGCAAAATACGCCACCATAGCTCCTGCCTTAATAACGATTAATTTAAATGTTAATGACATAATTGAGTTTCGGAGGCTTGGCAGGTACAAAGCGCAAAATGTACAAAAGTTTAATTTGAGTGACTTTTCAAAACATACCAACCCTTCACTTTCTGGTATTGATCTCGTCAAACTCACACGAGTTCGTCTGGGCCAATCATAATTAACTCATCGTCACCTTATGGACAGCAATTCAACCAACACATGTCAGTCCCCGATCTCCACTAATCACGTTATGTCTAATTGTTATTCCTTCAGTTCACTGATAACCCATATATTCCATAACACCGATCCCATTACATGCATTTACAATCCCACAAACGACAATATTAAAAATATCAAAATTATATTACGAAATGTAAACAAATATGTAGAATAATTTCATATATAGAATTCTTCATTCAATTTATATACAACGTTTTTGACTTTGCATGAGCCACCAGCAACAAAAAAATACTTGTTAGGGATGTATTTTATCTGATGTTGCTACCTTTTTTATGTGCCTTGAATAGATTCATATTTCTTGAGGGTTCCCTTATATATGTATATTAGGGGTGTCCTTATTTTCAAACATCGGTTTTCTATATATTCCCGGCCAGAAATCGGTTCCTTTATGTATTTAGATAAAACGGTAAAAGTTTGGGGTCAATGCGATAACATTTAGTGGACCCGGAAGCCAGCTGAAAATTTCAATAGGCCAGTATGGGCAAATATCAATGTTCATACATTCGCCTTATATTAGACGCAGTTTTTATAGTATATTTAACAAAACATATATGTATACAAAAATAATTATTCCATTTTTGTATTCTTATTCGGTAATAACATTTAAAATAATTGTGATAATTTTGCGTATTTAAAAAAAAAAGGCATGCAACACAAGCTTGATATTTTGCAAATTTACCGAAATTTGTTTCTACATTTTGAGCGCGCTGTTGGTAGGCAAACAAATTTCCTGAGAAAAAGTGAACTGTGTGGCGACAATAAGTCGTTCAGAAAATAAAATAGTAACTGCTCATAACGGGACATTTCTGCTGTGAAATATTTCCAAAAGCATGCAAGAGGTTCTTGTGCATATTGTGATTTTAATAAGTAAATATAATTGTAAGCGTTCACAAGCAAGAAATAACAATTATTTTGAAGAATAATTATTTGGTTTAATAAATACTTTAAAATTGTTTGAATTTCGGTGGGCGGTTGTGTTTAAAGTGTAAAAAGTGAAGTATATAAAATAAACTAATATGTCTAGTTTAGCAACACAATTTAAGAAAAGTTAGTTTGATTGGATACACAATGCATCAAATTACAGGTGCAAAACTTCCATCTAATCGGCAGGTTTTAGAAGTTTTGTTTTACAATATGAGATTTGTAAATCTTTCAGCAAAGGAAAGCGCAAAACTTGCTATCAAAGCAGCACAAATATTTTGGCAACAAGCACGAATACCGATAAGAAAAGAAGATAAATGTGTTGAGAAGTTATTGAAACTGTACGAAAGTTGGAAAAAAATCCTGAAAACAGTTCCAGAAAAGAGATCCAATTCACAGGAAGAAGTCGTTGATATGTTTGTTGGAAGTTTGGATGATTTATTTGACATGGCAACCGCTAATGCGCTTGAAAAAATGAAGTTAGTAGAATATAAGAACTTTCTTGAAATGCAACGTCAAAAAGGACGGCCAGGTTGCATGATGGGTGTTGATAAGGTTTTGTACGATCGTGAAGTGCGTGCACAAGAAAGACAGGAGAAAGGAGCATTACGAAAAAGGCGGTATGAAGAAAAAAATTCTGAATGTTCTAATATAATCGAGGAAAGCAATGAAAATGATAAAGTACTTGTGGAAGCTGGAAATGAAAATGTAGTAATTCCGTTGGAAAAAAATTGTTTGCAAACTGAGTGTAAAAAGCGACGAGGCACTAAAAGTATCATAACACCACGATTGTTAGCAGCATTAGACAATGCCAAAGTGTCAGATGGTATGGCCGTACATATTTTAGTAGCCGCTGCTGAAGCATTGGGTCATTGTGTGGAAGAACTTGTTATTAATCGATCAACAATTCATCGTATGCGTCAACAAAATCGGTCTGCAGAATTCAAAGATATTTCTACTGAATTTAAAGAAAAGGTGAGTTCCCTATAGTTGACAATGCACTTTTATTAATGTTAATTTATTCAAACACTTAACAAGGACAATGCAAATGGAGCACTAGTTGTTCATTTTGATGGGAAGTTCATGACAGATATAAAAGGTCGTAGTAAAGTGGAAAGAATTGCTGTTTTAATTAGCTACGATGGAACATCGAAATTTCTTGGAGCACCAAAGATACAGTCGTCGACTGGTGCAAATATTGCTGAAACTGTTTATCAGAGATTAGTCGATTGGAACATTGTTGAACTTGTTAAAGGCATATCTTATGATACAACTGCTGTCAATGCTGGTGTTAAAAATGGAGCCGCAGTCCTTTTGGAAAAAAAAACTGCAACGCAATCTCATGCACCTACCATGCCGTCATCATATGTACGAAATTATTTTGCGCAACGTTTTTGAATCAAAGATGAAGTCAAAGTCAGCTCCTGAAATACTCTTGTTTGAACGATTTGTGAAGGCCTGGCCAAACCTTAAGAAAACCTTGTTTAAAACTAGTGTTGATGATAAATTTGTGGCATCAAAAATAAGCCAAGTGGAACGGGACGCTCTTGTAAGCTTCTTGCAGGACCAATTAAAAAAATCGCATAGCCGCGATGACTACAAAGAAATGCTACAACTTGCTTTAACTTTCCTTGGTGCAGATTGCTTTAATTTATGTGCTCCTGGTGCAACCAGCAACGCACGGTGGATGGCAAAAGCAATCTATTGTCTCAAAATATATTTATTACGTGATCAGTTTAAACTTAAAACCAGGGAGTGGCATCCGCGATATTTGTATTTTCATTGTTAAAATGTACATCAAAAGTTGGTTCGGAAGTACAAATGCGAATTCAGCACCTAATCAAGATCTTTTCTTTATTAAAGACGCTCTAAATTATACAGATACAGATTCAACAATTTCAGAAGCTATTATTAAAAAAATGTCTAACCACTTATGGTGCATCGCCGAAGAAACAGTAGCGTTATCATTTTTTGACTTATCAGTTACCCACGCAGAAAAACGTAAAATGATAAAACAATTAAAAAGCAAGGAACCAGTTGTTCATTTAAAAAATTGCCGAAGCCACTCAAAATTGACAGATTTTCGAACTTACGAACTTAGCGATTTCGTTTCAGAAAAGACAAATTTTTTTTTCAATAATTTTGGGTTATCTTCAGCCTTTTTGGGCGTGGATCCATCCCAATGGGAAAATAATTCAGATTTCGAAAATAATTGGACTTTTTGCCGCAACTTACAAGTTGTTAATGATCCCGCTGAAAGAGGAATAAAATTTTTGCAAGACTACAACAAAATTTTAACGAATGATGAAGAGGAAAAGCAGTTGGTACTCCAAATTGTTGAATCGTATCGCAAAAAATACAAATCATACAAAAAAATTGATTTAATGTAAAATATAAATTTAAATATGTAATATGTATGAAAAAAAATAAAAATGTACAATATTTGCCCATACTGACCTATTAAATTTTTCAGGTGGCTTCCGGGCCCACTAAATGTTATCGTATTGACCCCAAATTTTAACTGTTTACTTTAAATACATAAAGGAACCAAATTCTGGCCGGGAAACTGTAATATAAACATTTTGAAATTTCCCCTTACAAATAAGGACACCCCTAATGCATATACACAGGTACTGAATCATTTTTTCGTCGAGCTTATTCAAACAGGAAACGCTGAACAATCAAGTTCTAATTCGATAGGGTTGTAACCCTAGCACGACTCCCCAGCAAAAAGGCTGAACTATTACTATTGGTTAAATTAACTCAAAAAAGTGGTCAGGACATCGGATATAAAATGACCCCTTCTCTTGTTCGCTTTTTTGCATTTATGAAAACAGCTAATACTGAACTAAAATTTTCATTGATGTGAACGTACGTGCGAAAGAATAAACACATGCTTGTGCTTTTTCTGCCGTTTGCAGGTATGTGTCACGATGCAGCGAATACAAGGTGACGACAAAAGCACTTCCGTTACTTCGTACTTGCTTCGTTTGACAAAATGACGTAGCAGGAGGTTCTCAGGGTTTGTTTACGAATACAGACTGAGAAACACAGATTGTGCCACGTGTTGTTTATGATAAACGTTAATTTTCAAAGATTTGTGTAAAACTATCTTAAAAATATATAAAATTAAGTGCCGCGTTTTGAATTGTGCAAGCAACAGCAAAAACAAAGATGGAAAGTGCATTTTTTTTCAAATTTCCCGCTGATGATGCGGTGGCTGTGCGTGCGTGTGTGTGCGTGCAATTCTTTGAAATTGCTTTGTTATTGTCAAATTATCACCCTCCTTTTTCATTATTCTTGGCAGAGGATTTCTGTGACGTGTACGCTGCCAGCGTTGTCGTAATCTGGTCTTCTATCATTCTTGGGTATGTGTGTATGTATGTATAATTGATAGCTTTTTTCGATCAAGTAAGGCATTTTTTTCTGGGCCTGCAATTATTATCTGATTTATTTCCGATTCTGATAATAATTGGATTTCAGAACAGGCCTGATTATTAAAACCAATATCAATTCCACACAAAATGAATTGGAGAAGTTTTTGAAAGTGATTAATAAATCTAACTTGTAAATATGTTGCTTTGACTAAATTTGTTTAAGACAAACTGATTTCTTCGGTCCCTTGGACCGTACATGAAAATACAGTTACCTTTCTTACAAAAACCATATAAATCCATGTTTTAAAGTTTATGAAAAATTTATAATAATATAACAATTTTCATTAAAATTACAAGACTTAAAAAATAAAAGTTAGAAAAATTTCAAGACCGCAGTTTTGTAGCCCATTATTTTAAATTGTTTCGCCACTGAAAGACCTGATTATGTAAAATTCGCGAAGTAGGAAGTGACGGAGGTGTTTAATGTAAATGCCAAGGCGTATCAATTACCCAGAAGATAATTTAGTGCGGCCTTCTTAAGTGAAGCCATTCTAGATGGCTTAACCAGGATGTGTTGAAAAAGTGTTAATGTTAATATCGAAAGTCACACGCAGAATCACACACAATTTCGGAACGCCGTCAAAAATGATCTCAAGGATGGGTAAATAAATGGTAATATTCATACAATTCGTACATTCAAAATATTAAATATACTAATATTCTTCCCTATTTTATGCACATTTACAATTGAGAGTTGATAATCTGGAAAACGCCGTACATAAGCAAAATGAGGTTATTATGGGGGAGCTGACTACAATAAAAGCTTATGTATATACAACAACTTATTTTATTTAAAACAGGAAATGCCGACATAATAAAATTCCCAATAGAACCTGAAGAGGCTTTAAATGAATTGGAGAATTTCCATTTGTGTGTTTTGTGTTTGATTCTTTTATATTTCTGGAGCTCGTATAAATTGTCTTTTTCTTCTAGATCATTACTGTTAGGAATATTATTAAAAAAGGCGGTTTGAAGAAAAATTTGTCGAACCTTTTGGGCCTGAGATAATTAAATATTTTAATTATGATGGTGTGCAGGGGAATAACAATTCCGTAATTTTGCTGCGCTGAACAACATTTTTTTCAGTAAGTAAGGTACAAATTACTTAAATTCATATTCTTACCGTAATTAAGGTATAAAAATTACTGTTTTTCTCTATTATCAAAAATTTCAGATGCTGCCGAAAATCTGACAACGCAGGATGAATATCTCTGAAATGAATAGGGAATTCAAACTGTCCAAAATCGACAATAAAAAGCCACTCATTTGCTTAGCAAGCAAAGTATTTAATAATATTAAAATATTTTTTTTTTGTAAACACTAAACAAAGGATCTCAGTGAATTCGATTTACCTTATTTTTTATATTGAATGAATTCCTTAGTTTAAGTTTATTTATTAAGTCTTATCATCACAAATTGAAATATGAATTTTATGTTGCAACTAGAAACCTCTATATACCTTAAAAAAGGACATAAGTATGTTTTTTTATGAATAAAGCTGTTTTATAAGAATAGCTAAGGGAGCTTCTAGAAGCCCTTCTGTAGGTAGAAAACTAAGAAGTCCTTTCGTGGAAAGTGATACAAACGCCGTCCTGAAAGCCTTTCTAAGGGTTACGGAAGCAGAAGGTCTTTCATGATACGTTTTGCAAACGCCCATCTGAAAGTCCTTCTATGGGTAGCGAAAGGAGAAGGGCTTTAGGTGGTGTCATTCCATACAAAAATGAATGGAAAAGGTAATGTAGAAAGGAAGGCCGCTCGACTCTCAGGAAGGCCTTTTGGAAGGGCTTTTAACTCGTGAAATTATCTACTGTGTATAGCTGATCATTGTGTTTTACATACATATACATATATGTGTTTTACATATACTTTACATGTTCGATGTGTTTGACAGAAAGTAATTCATTTATCAACGGCAGATTTTGTTTTTGTTCAATTGCTATAACCAGATATACCTGAATCATGATAGCAGGTCTGCCAATCGCTAAAAAAAAGGCCGGGGTAATTTTTTTTTAAACCAAGTATAATAGGTTAGAAGATTGCGGCATAACGAAACGAAAACCAGGAGGAAGTAAAATGAGAATGTGAAAACAGCAAGCAAAAGCCACAACATTTGCGCTAATTTTGAACAGTTCTCAATTTAATCTATCGTTATTGACTTTAAATTACAGTTTAATCAAGAAAAAGTAATGTTCGTTTGTATGTGATGTTATTGAAATATGTGATTTGCATAATTTAACCACACATATTCTTGATCTCGATTCCGACATTTTTTTCGATTTGAAAAGTTTTGACTTTGAGTAGTCTGAATGAAAAGTAATTGACAATTTAAACTTAGAATCGTTTGTCATCTAAATCTTTTATATTTTAATTTTCATAATATTGGGAAAATTAATATGTCTTTATTTTTACTTACTTACTTACTTAATTGGTGCTATAACCGCTTTAGCATTTTTGGCCGAACTTCTCCTATAATTTGTGGTGTGCGTCTTTATGTTGTAACACAAATTGAGGGGCCTACACCTACTCCAAATTGCTATGTAAAAATCCTTAGATATTTAGAAAAATAAATCAAAAACGATCGAAATTAAAGGGACTTTTTCTGGATTCTGCTTCAGAGCTTGTACAGTATTCATCGAGAATGTCCATGCATCACAAACAATATTTGAACATAAAATACTATTTTTCTGGGATTGTTCGTAGTTTTACATCCGTTCAAGCCTTAGTTAATATTTGAAAAACATTATAAAAATACATTGATGATGTTAATTAATACGTTTCGAGGAAATATTTTATCGGAGTTTGGAACATAATCTGCGACTGGTGTCCAATCCTACAATAATACCACTGATACCAGCTAATTCTATTTGTAAACAAGCTCCTTTTACTATTTAGAAGCAAAAGCTCGCGAATTAAGAAGGTTTTATAATTTAAGTTTTGTTTAGAAGGAAAACCTGCTTAGGGTCTAGCTTTCGTAATATGCCCACGCGTGATTTCAGGTAATTATTATATACAAGTAATTAAATTATTTTTCTTTCAATATACATTAACGTTAATAGATCTTAAACATTTTGTTTAAGACAAATCGTGTCAAAACAACTTTGAAAATTTCTATAATGTACTTTGCAATCGTATAAGGCAGTACTCAAAACTGCCTGGAAATTTTATAAACATATATGTATGTACATACATATGTATGTATAATAATATTATATATATTTAAGTTGTTATGTAGGAAGTTAACAATAGATCTACATATATCGAACAATTTTTCTATAAGCATATTTACTTACATAATCGTGTGAGTGCTATGAGTTGGTTGCACTCTGTTGTAGGGATATGTAACAAAGCACAGCGATGTGCTATTGTGCTAACACTCTTCAGTGTGCCTCATACACAGGCATACTTTCCTACTGAACTAAAGCACAGAACACAATCCATATGCTCGACGTGCACAAACTAGGGAGTGTGCATTTGGCACACATGCATGTTGCAATACAATGGGTTTGTGTGTTTTTTATACTCTTCAGCAATTCTGCAGAAGCAAAGCAACCGTGTGGCTGAATTATGAAAAAAACTCCACTTGCAGATGTCGATAATGTACAAATGGTAACAGTTACTCATTACTTTGTCTTCTCTTTCTCGGGTCCTGTTACCCGCCTCGGATGAGGGTTTCGCGTTTTGCGATCACCCAGCTCTCGGCAACTTTGGAAGAGAACTCCGAGCTATACACAAGTAAGATCCCTGCAATTCATAACATATATATATATTTATTTATTTCAGCTAATAAATAAATAGCTTGCCTACGTGCAAGAGAAATTTAAGTAAAGAAGCGATTTGGTAGTATTTTTTCTGGTTGGATAAATCTCAACGCGCGGCGCCTTTACGCTAACCGTTTGCCGCGGAATTCAAGAGGAATTCCCGGCCCTCATATTTTTCACCCCGTCCCGGACATAGTTCTTCGAGCCGGATCTGTTTGACGTTTTTCGTGGTTGAACCCCAATCGCTTTTTTCGTGAAAAAATCACGAAAACCAAAAAAAAAATATAAAAAAGTCAAGATTTTTTCAAAGTGCCAAGTTGCCTTCATAATTATCGAGGTTTGTTTTTCTTCATTTCTTGAACTGTTTTGTTCTTTAATTGCCAATGATATTCGTGTGTGTTTGTGTAATTTGAGCAACCTTCACACACCAACAATCACTTCATCCACTAAGATTTTTTTAATTTGCGAACGCATTGTGAATGAGCCAAAAAATTTGACACTACACACAAAACAAACGAACAAACAAACAAAATGTATAAAATACAAATTTTTTAAACGAGCGCGCGTTTCCTTATCTAAAACAAAACACACAAAAAGTGCCAAAATTATCAAAACAACACAAAATTCGGCGGCCACGGCAATTGGAGAAACGGCTAAGTATTAAAAAGTGTAGGTATACGTGTTCATTAATTGGTTTTATTTGCAGGAAACTGCTATAGCCAAAGGCGCAACCATAACCCACATCACCATTGAACAGCAGTGGTCGTGTCTGCGCTCCAGCAGCGCCAGCAGAAGCAGCACCAACATTAAAAGCAGCAGTGATCGTGATAGCGCTCCTGTAACAGCGACAGAAGCGGTAAAAAGGTTGGTATAGTGACCAGTGGCTTACACCGGCATTTGGTAAGTGCCATATGGAAAGGTTGAGCGACCAATACAAAAAAACCAGCCGGTTTGCACAGGCACTGGTAGTGCCAGAGGCAAGTAAGTGCACCCGCGAAGTGCAGTGAACAAAAGAGCGCCGGCTGTATTTCCACAATATTAGGCGCGAGTGCTAAGTGCCGGCTTTTAGGAAGTCTAAGATGATGGTTTGTGGCAGCAAGCGTACAAGTTCCTAGTTGGGGATATATGAGCCCAGATATCTCTGCCGTCTTCTTGAGACGGCTTTACATTCAAAGAGCAGGTGCATCGGGATCTCCGGGTCCAAGTCACCGTTCGACCATTCTCCGAACCAGTGTAGGTGGCTGCGCAGTCTGCAATGACCTGTAAGAAAACCTGTAAGTATCCTCAAGTGCGTTTTCGAGAGGTTAATAAACGGTTTAGATCATTTACTGTTCTACCCTCCCAATATACATTTCGCCTAGGGTAACCCTGCCACCTGCTGCCAGTGTCTTTCCTTTAAAGTATTTTCTTCTATCCTGAGCACCTCTATTATGGTATGTCGACCTATTGGCAGGAAGGGCTCGGGTCCTATGGGTGTTTTTCCGCCGCACCTCTAGACAATCGAACGGTCTCCTCGTTTCCCTCAATCCCTTTGTGATCAGGAACCCAGAGGAGCTGGATGTGATTGTGGATGTGGATCTGATCTCATAAGATGATAGTGCCTTGAGTGCTGCATGGCTGTCGCTTGCATTGACTATCCGCTCATTGCGATAGTTCCTATTTAAATTCACCTCTGCACACAGGAGGATGGCGTACACATTGTGAAGATGATTGTGATCTCACCCATTGGCACAGACAAGCGTGTTCTGGGACCGAAGACCCCGGCCCCTATACCCTCCAGAGGCTTTGGTCCATCCGTATACCAGTGCAGGGTGTTAGCTCGGAGATGTCCCTCCAGCGGGAACGTACTCCATGAAGCTTTGTTTCCTAATTCAATTTTGAGTCTTTTTTCAAATTTAGTTACTTTGATGATCTCATCTCTTGAAAGCTGAGCAAGTGGGAGCTGGGTGCTCAGTTTCTCCATGTTTTTGGATGATTGGTAAGGGATTTTCTCGCTGTTGACAGCAATGTCCTTGAGACCCACGCCACTGCACCATATGTTACTATCGGACGTCTGCACAACATTATTGGCTTAGTTGCTTTGGATGCTGTTGCATCAACATGTTCTCTTCAGAGCAGACTCGAGTCCATGGTTAGATTCAGGTATTTCACTTTGCTCGCCACAGGCACTTGAGTACCAGCCAATGAGATTGTTCTCATTGCTGGTAGTTTCCTTTTTCTAGAGAAAGGTATAATGCCTGTTTTCAGTGGATTAATATTAAGCCCCACTCCAGCGCACCATGCCTTTATCAGATTTAGTGCTTTTTGCACAATATCGCATAATGGGCTTTCGTATTTGCCTCCAGCTATAACGACAATGCCGTCTGCATATCCTTGCAGCGAATTCCATTTTCGGTTAGTTTTTGTAGGAGTTCATCTACTATAAGACTCCACAATAGAGGAGATAAAACACTTTCTTGTGGGCAACCTTTACTGGTTTTCAGCGGTATTACCTTGTCTGCTACACTTGTTTCAGCAGATCTTGTCTTAAGCTGCGCTTCTACCCATCGACCGATAGGCGCTTGCACCTACCTTCTCCCCTACGCCTGGCATAGCCCCGTATCTGAGGAGTTATCGAAGGCTCCTTCTATGCCCAGAAATGCACATATTACGGTCTGCCCACAGTCAAACGCGCTCTGTATTTCCATCGTTAGCTGGTACAGGGCAGTGTCAGTGGACCTTCCCGCTCTACACGCATGCTGACTGGAATGTAGTGGCTTCCGCCGCAGAGTGTTTGACCTGATCTCTTTGTTTATGATCTTTCCCACTGTTTTCAGCACAAAGGAGGTTAAGCTTATTGGTCTGAAGGACTTTGCCAAGGAGTAGTCCCCTTTCCCAAATTTTGGTACAAATATTTCCTTGGCTCTTCTCCACACAGTTAGAATGTATGACAATGAAAAAAAACCTCATTGTCTTCACCAAGTGTGGAATAATCTGATCGCCGCCCTGTTGCAATAACACTGACAAGATACCATCCACCCCCTAGACCTATATCGTTCAAACGAGCTCATGGTGCATCTCACTGAGTGTTGCGTAAATAAGTTTTTAGCCAGTTCCCAGTCAGATTGTGATGGTCTCAATTTCCCTATATAGGACGCAGATGCATCAGGGAAGGAGTCGACAACAGAGCCAGCGCTCTTTCCTCTTCTCTAGCGGTATACGTGCCGTTTGGTAGCTTGTTAGCTAGTCTAATCTCTACCTTTTCTCTAGCTAGCGCTCTGTGAAGCCTTGCCGCTGCCGGCGTGGAAGTGATGTCTTCACAGAAGCTTCTAAAACTTTCCCTTTTAGCTTTCCTTACTGTATGCTGTTAGACTCGCTGAATCCTCTTCCCAGCATCCATTGCGCTTAGCTCTGTTAAAAAGCCTACGCACGACCTTGCGTACGGATGAAACTTGCTGAGACCACCATGGAGTCTTGGACTTCTCCCTTGATTTATTTTCAGGGCAGCTGCAGTGGAAGGCATCAATGACAACGTCATTGAATCTATGTACCCTGTTTTCTAATTCTATACAGTCTGTCTTCCTTTGTATGTGCCCTATACTAGGCAGATTTAATCTTAATGTGTTGCTGTACTTCTCCCAGTTCGTTTTCGTGGGGTTTCTATTTGGATTACTGTTCCTTGTTCTAGCGTTCACCTTAAACTGGATGATTCTGTGATCCGACAGAGAGGATTCCGAGGAAACTTCCCACTGCGAGATCAAATCGTCAGCCACTTTTTTGCTGAGTGTTATGTCAAGTACTTCCTCTCTGGCTCTGGTAATGAATGTTGGTCTGTGCCCAACATTGTGTATACTTAGATCGCTGCTTATTATGCATTCTAATAAGGACTCACCGCGTCCGTTGGTATCGGTACTGTCCCACTCCTCATTGTGCGCTTTGGCATCGCAACCAATAATGACTGGCAGCTTTGCTCGGATTACCTTACTACATCCTGGACCTCTTTTAAGGGCATGGGGTTGTCCCCAGCAAAGTAAGCGGCCGCTAAAGCTATGTGCGTGGAGACTTTGTCCACCTCCGATCGTTTCTGCACCGCTACCTGGTCCTGCGTCAGATATTCTGTAATGCAAAGGAATTCAATATTGTACTTTAGCACTATACAAGCTCTAGGCCTCTCAAATGAGAGATCCCATGTTACCTTATTTCTAGCTTCCTTTAGGCCCCTTACCTGGCCTTTGTAGACCCACTGCTCCTGCACTAGTACTATACCCACAGCTTCAGAAGCAATCCTCCTCGCTATAACGGCCGAAGCCGCTCTAGCGTGGTGGAGGTTGACCTGGGCTACTGCCATGGGTGAAGACATTATAGCTGTGGCTCGTCTGCCTCCGAGAGCCGTAACTCACTCTCGCTCTGGTCTGCATCTCTAACCACCCTGAAAGGATCGCTGGGGCTTGGACTAGGAATTCGGTGCCTCTTTGATGATGCTGGGGATGTGGAGAGCTTACAGGCGGCAGATGCCTAGCTTGTTGGCTCGTGCCCAGTTTTGCCCGTGGTCACATTCCCACTGGGTACCTTCTCCCGGTGTCTCGCTACTTCCCTACTAGTTGAGGGCCCGTCGCTATCGTCTCGAGCGTGCTCGGCGAAAAGGGCTGCCTCGGCAGGGGATAGGTCTGCGAGGAGGGATTTTCCCATCTCCCTTTTTTGATGTTGCTGTTGTTAACGTTGTTTTTGTTTTTTGTTTATTTGTATTCCATCTTGTTCGTATGACCGTTTTCTCGCCGAGGCAATACTGACGGTCTAACCTTAAAAGTGGGGATCTCTGAAGGTCCGCCGCGCCATCGCCCCTTGTTGCGGTAAGGCCACCGTTACTCCTCGATTCGGGCCGGTGTCGATGAGGCGCCGTTATATTACAGTCGGTTGTCCTCCTGGCTGCAAACCGTCGAATGAACACGTTGTCGCTTAACACTCTGGATTAGGAGGTGGCAGCTCTTGGTCATCGTGCTCAAGCGGTATCTACCATCCAGTTGAGGCATCACCTATCCGACGGTGCCCCATCTCGATAGAAGGATCCGATTGGAGTTTTGCTTTAGCCCCTGCATCACGTCAAGGTGCCTCATGCGTTAAAAGGTTACCCCAAATTCTTTGCAATGTAGGTTGATGAGCGTATCAACGTTGTCAGAAAACACAACTTGTGTATGAACTGCCTAGCGCATTCACATATCGCGAAGGACTGCAAAAGTCCATTTAGCTGTAGGAGTTGCCAGCAGAGGCATCATTCGCGGTGACATCGGGTTCCAGCGGCACAGTAGCTCGACTCATCTCAACATCGACCCCCTCCCAGGAACAAGGAATCACAAACTGTGCTACCCCCGGCAAGCGCAAGCAATATGAAAGCGGTGTTTGCCGCGGCCAATTAGAACATTATTTTAGGGACGGGTATGGTGAACATCTGTCACTCAGGAGTTAGCTATGAGGCTAGAGCCCTACTGGATTCTGGATCAGAGGGTACTTTCATCACGGACTACAGAAACTCATCAGGTTGCCAACGCGAAAAGTTGACACACAGGTATCTGGCATCAATGCCACGGTATCTGCAAACTATCAACTTTTATAGAAGTCAACAAGTGGACATAATCCTGGAAGCCGATGCTTACCCAGCGCTGATAAGGTATACCATTAGGCGGAATATCTTGGGCACTCTTCTAGCACAGGAAACAGTGTTTGGATGGATTCTAACAGGACCAGTACCACCAACGACTGCAAGAAGCTTCACTGCTTCTGTGCCCTGTCGCGCAGAAGAGCAAACCTATCAGCAGACTCAATTCTGGGAATTGGAAGAAGCTCCCACTAAAAAGAAAATCACGCCCGAAGATGCGTTTTGTGAGGACCTGTTCGCTAAGATGACCAGGAGGAATGAACAAGGACGGTATGTTGTGGCGCTGCTCTTTCGGAAAGAATTCCCGGAAGAAATCCACCTTGGTTACTCGTGGAGTAGCGCGCACGTCAATCCTACCAAAAAAAAAACATATATACAAGGAGAACATCTTGGAGATCGATGATATTACCGAAACGAAGGTGTTAGGAATTCGGTGGAATGCAGCACATTACATGTTATACTTCGCCGTACAGCCGATCTCAAAGAAGCAGGAGTACGCCAAGCGAGAGGTTTTATCCTTCGTAGCAAAATTTTTCGACCCAGCAGGCTTGCTCGGACCGAGTGTAGTTGTGGCGAAGGTCCTCATGCAAGCGATCTGGTTAACTAAAATATACTGAGAAGACAGTCTACCCCAAAATTTGTTGCTACAATGGGAAAGCTTTCTGCAGAATTATGAGGATATTCAAAACATAAGAATTCCCCAATGGACCCATTATACTCCGTGGGGCGAAGTAGAGTTCCATGGATTCTGTGATGCCTCATATGGGGCCGCTTTATACATTAGGGTCCGCGAGCGCCCCTCAGACAGGGCGCCCCACATAAATTTACTCGTGGGAAAAACCAAAGTATCACCAGTAGCTGTGCGGTACGTTTTTACTAGAATAATTAATTAATGTTTTTCTTCCATAGTTCGAAGTCCCGCAGCCAGTAATCTATAAATGGACCGATTCTACGAACGTCCTCTCTTGGCTTAAAAACCCCGCATGTATGTGGACAACATTTGTGGCTAACAGGGTCGCAAAAATCGATGAACTGGTTGGAGTATCCGGATGGAATCATGTGAATTCAGCGGATAATCCGGCATCACCTCAGGATCAGGCTAGTATCCTGTGGTGGTGTGGTCCGAAGTGGTTGTAACAAGAGTCATCTTCTTGGCCCCACCACACCAATAAAAACCCTTTGGAAACTGAATTGGAGAAGAGAGCAGTCAGGGTGCATGCAGTACTAATTCCGCAGCAAGAAGACATTTTGGAGCGATTTTCTGAGTTCTTTCGAGCCATAAGGGTGACGGCGCGAATTCTGCGATTCTACCGCAACATTCATCCAAGTCATAAATTGATCTCGCAAGAGGAATTACCAGAAATAAGGCCAGCAGAAATTCGAGAAGCAAAAATGCACCTCATTGTTCTTGCGCAGAAGCGGAATTACCACGAGGAGTACCAGGCGCTTACCGCATCAAAGGCGGTCAATGCGAAAAACCCCATTGGCACTCTTAATCCCTTCCTTGATGGGAAGGGAGTTATGAGAGTTGGAGGGGGATTAGCGTTGGCTGGTTTGCCGTACAACGAACGACGCCCGATCATCATTCAATACGAGTGTCAGTTTGCGAAACTCTTGTTGATATTCGTACATGCGATTTCTCCTCACGGGGGAAACCAACTTATGTTGAGAATTCTGAGGTCAGAATTTTGGATCATGCGAATAATAAATTTAATAAAAGCTATTATTTTCAATTGTAAAGTTTGCACTATTTACAGGAAGAAGGAGCGGGGGCAACTAATGGAAAAAATTTTTTTTATAAAAAACTCAATTTTTTCGGCGACATTTTGAAATGGATCTAGCTCAGGTAAATCTTAATATGTTTCGAAATTGTTTTAAGTTGAACCCAGTTTTTTTTTTTAAATAAGTTCCTTCAGCTCAAAAATACATACAATTTTACCCGCTCTACTTCTTGCGGCGTAATAAAGTGCCGTGTATTTGCAAGTAAAAAATGAAATACAATAAAATAAATAGCTTTAAAGTAGAAGTTTAAAACTGAATAATCAGTGATATGGGTGCTATAGATTGTAAATAACCAATTTTGACATGCATGATGTTTTTAGTGAACCTTATATGAAAAGTAAACAGCTCACAAAATTTCACGGTTGTAGCTTTCTAAATTCAAAAGATAAAAAAAAGCTTATATCTAAAGAAGTGGTTGTCTTGATGCTATAAGTTATAGTGGCCTAGCTGGTTTCATATATGAGTTATAATACAAAACCTCATATCTGAACAATCTGTTATATTGCAACTCGGGTGGTTCGATCTTGTCGGTTCTGGCAATAAATTAATATCAGCGAGTTAAGTTTTAATCTTCGCTCAATCAATAACACTTATGAAATAGAGTTTACGCCATAAGTTTTACTTTTATTACGCAAAATTGTTATTTTGTAAGTTTTATTTAACATTCACTGACCTTAGTAACATTGTTATGATTGTTATATTATTTATTTATTTATTTTAAAAATTTATACAAGAAATACTTCTTAACATAGTATAAAACAAAGTCGATTCCCGCTGTCTGTCCCTACGGGTCCGTAAAACTTTAAAACTACCCAACGAATTTTAATGCGGTTTTTTTTAGTAGATAGAGTGATTCAAGAGGAAGGTGTTTATGTATATAACATGCATATTTTAGTAGAGCAACACCGATAATTGTTGAGGTTTCTAATGTTATGTCGTAAAAACACATTTTTTTGGCGCTTACATTGCAAACGCTGGCTGAATCCTACAATATAGATCAAAATAATGTACTACAGTATTGTACACCTTAAAAAGGTCAGCGTGGTATATGTCTATCTATTAGGGATAACCCACAATAACCATTTTTGATAAGTCACGGGAAGGCGTCAACTACGTCGAAGCTATGCACATTAGGTTGACGACAGAGTGTTTGTCAGAGTGTAAGCGAAGAGCAAAGTGTATTCATGCTATAAATGAAGCGTGAAGCTACAAAGTATGTTGTGAACTGCTTTATAGCATGAATTCGCTTGAATTTTTGCTATTCTTCTAGCTGTTTCGCGTTTAAATTATTATGTGTTTATGGAAATTGAAAAGTAAAATAGATGGAACTGAATGTCGAGGTACTCATTGCAGAAGTGTTTCAACACCCTGTACTATGGAATCAAGTGGATCAACAGTATCACAACCGGGACTCAATTGAGGAAGCAATGAAACTACCAAGTACGTACAAAATGTTCTATTATCTATTTGCACATACATACAAACTCGCGAAAAGCGTCTCTTACAATATGTCCAGTGGTCGAATTAATTGGATTAAAGACTCCAACTCGTTCAGTGATGGCGTCATTTACATACATATCATTGATTTCTTGTTTTGTATTGCTGTTTCCTTCAAGGTCAATGATGGTGTTGTGCAGAACACAAATAGCTTTAACGACTTTGTCGGCAGAATGTGGTGAAGTTTCAACTGGCTTCTCTTTGAGCGTATGGCCTCAAAAGATTAGCCATCAATGGGAAAGCCTCATCGCCAATTAAAACATATGGCATTATAATGTTTGTTTCAGGAAGTGGTGTGTCGGGAGGAAGAAACTGACGTGTTGTCATTTGCTGAAATAGCTCAGAAGTATTAAATGTGCCTCCATCACTTTGACCATATCCACCAACTTCGATTGTTATGAATTTACTGACGGCATCTGCCACTGCTTGAAGTACCAAAGAAAACATTTTTTTATAATTATAAAACATTGATCCAGAATGAGCTGGACATTGTATACGTATATGCTTTCCGTCTATAGCTCCAGCGCAGTTTGGAAAGTTCCATAACTGCCAAAATTTTTTGTGCCACTTGCTCAGTAGAGTTTTGAGTTGGCTGAGGCATATGCGTTGGCTGTAGCACTTCCCAAAGAGCAATTACAGTTTCTTTCACAATTTCCGATATAGTACTTCTTCCCATTCTGAATGAATGTGCCAGTGATGCAAATGATGCACCAGTGCCGAGATATCTTAAATTGCAAAAAATTAATTTCTTTATTAATGCAAATATTTTTCTAACTATAACAAATATTTTTCTAACTATAGAATCCCAATTAAAAAAGAAGTGGAAAGGAGTGAGATACCAATTCCGAAACGAACTGAAGAAACTTCCAGTTGCACGATCTGGAGATAGTGGCATAAATCGTTAATGTTTCTGAGAGACCAAATGAAAACTAGAAAATCCACAAGCAATTTGAAAACTCCAATCAATTCTCAAGAATTGTGCCATGATGAAACCTCAAAGCGTGAAAATATTGATACAACCATATCAGTTAATACATTAACACCTGATAACGATGGTGCTAATTATATACCAATTAAAAAAAGGCAAAACTAATGAATGAACGCAGTGAGATAGTAGCAATCGAAAAAAAAAAAAAAGAAGCAGGCTGTGTCAGAGACACGGCCATTAAGTTTAACGTAGAATACGCCATCCGATAAGACAGAAAACATATGTAACAATAAATGATAAATAATACAAGCAAATGAATTTCTTTATTTGATAGTTACTTTGGATGATATACATAAGCTTATGATAGGAAAAATAGGATAAAAATGTTTTTAAATTATCAATTAAATTTCTCGCAAAAACGAAGTCAATGGCTGTTATCAATAGTAAAGATAAATGATAAATAACATACGCGAATCCATTTTATTATTTTTTTTGCAGTGCTTGGCAGCATTTTCTCTTCTTTTACTCTACTTTAACTTGCCCGCCTAAAATTATGCAATACAAATAAAGGGCTGCACGAGTACATTTAAATCGCCCAACAGCAAACACTCAACCAAACACCACACACATATTTGTGTGCATGTGTTTATACAATTTTCATTTGAGAAATTTAAATATTAGGAAGATATCAACCAACATGAAATGTATGTCAAACGAAAGCTAACATCTTCATTTGACTACAAAAAAAAAAAAAAAAAATTAATTGAACCGTTTCCTTATAATTAAAGAAATAGAGATTACAACAATAAAAACCTGACATTGGTGCCCATACCGTAAGGTAAGACGTATTCTACGCCAAAAATTGGAATTGCTCGAAAAAAAGTTAATAACGCAGAAATCGTTCTTTGACAGCTTACTTCCATTTGTTAGGAGTCTGGACAGTAACCGAAAATTGATGTTCAGAATGGATGTACAAAGAATGGTGTACAACTACTCATTTCCATCAAATTCTTTCATTGGACAAACATCAGAGCACAGCAATTATAGCAGCAACAGCAGCAGCAGCCAATACTTTGCGCAACAGCAACCAGCAACTACGACTTATGGGCCAATGTTTTCACCCGTGTCACCAATTACAGAATTATATACAAATAATAATTAAATAATTCATAATTAAATTACCTCAGTGTTATTATTAATTCTTCACAAGGAAGTATTGGTGTTTTATTGAAAGATGTCCAACATTTTCCAACCTTAAAAATAATATGTGGCTGTTGTACAACAATAGTCTCCGCCTGGAGACAGGTTGATGTAGCGGCAGAAACAAGTTGTCTTTTCTTTTTGCCGCGCCATCTACCGTTAGATATTTCAGATACACAATACTCACCGGATGTGGTACAGGAGAAGATGTATTGATTCCCCGAATTCCTCTGAACCATCGGATTTACCGTTCCAATTTAAACGCTTTCAATTTCCGGTAAAGGTATATTTTGGAATGACCATTAATAAATCGCAGGGTCAAACTTTCAACGTTGCAGGCTTAGATATGAGCGTTGAGTGTTTTTCACATGGCCAACTATATGTCGCTCTTTCAAGAGTAACCTCTAAAGAAAACATGTTTGTATTATCTAATGACAAAAAAGCTGTGAACGTTGTATATAAAGACATTCTGTAGTATATTTAGTATCAGCATTGCACCCGTGCGAAGTCAGGGCGCATTCAAGTTTATTCAAATAAATCACATTGAAATTTTATCACTAACATATGTTATATTTTCACTGTGGAGTTTTTCTGAAGGCGTTAAATTAGGACGAAGCGAAGTTCGCTGGGTCCTCTAGTATTATATAAATACAAGATTCGTGGCACTGGCTTCGAGGCCTTCAGCCATCCTGTTAATGCTACATATCTGTATGTTAGTGTGTGTTATTATTAAAAACATACACATATATGCAAAAGTAGAGCAATACAACGAACAATGTGTCATTACTTCGAGTATCGAATTACGTTTGCTAAGTGTGTATGTATGTATGTTTGTATGTCGATCAATCAATCAATAGCTGGCGCTATAACCTCCTAGGCGGTTTAGCCCGATTCTAGTAAAGCGTGCCAGTCGCTCTTTATTTTTGCTAACTGGCGTCAACTGGAGACACCAAGTGAAGCCAAGTCGTTCTTCGCCTGGTCTTTCCAGCGTAGATGAAGCCTTCCCCTTACTCTGCTACCACCAGCGGGTACCTCATGGAATACTTTCAGGGCTGAATCATCTTCTTCTATATGTCTTCTATACTTCGTTTTGCCCTCATCCACCTTCAGACCCTTTCGCTTCGTTTTTTTAACCAGCTTCAAAAGCAGAGCTAGCGGCGCGGTTGTTGAGGCCAATGATGGCAATGTTATAGGCATACACCAGCAGTTGCACACTCTTATAAAAACCGGTTTAATTCTGCAGCTCGAATTATCTTTTCCAACATAATGTTAGTAAAGTCACACGATAGGGAACCACCCTGTCTAAAACCTCGTTCGGTATCAAACGGGTCGGAGAAGTCCTTCCCAATTCTGACTGAGCTGATGGTGTTGCTCAACATCATTTTACATAACCGTATTAGTTTTGCGGAGATACCAAATTCAGACATCGCTGTATATAAGCAACTTCTTCTTGTGCTTTCGAAAGCTGATTTAAAGTCGACAAATAGATGGTGTGTGTCGATCCTTTTCTCACGGCTCTTTTCCAAGATTTGGCGCATCGTGAATGTCTGATCGATGGCAGATTTACCAGGTATAAAGCCACACTGATACGATCCAATCCCTTCGTTGACGGTTGGCTTCAGTCTTTCTCGCAATACACTCGATAGAACCTTATACGAAATGTTACGCAGGGCACCCTTTAATTCCAATCGGCATGCATTCCTCCGACAATATTCTGCAAATAATCTGGTGCATGCACCTTACCAGCTCTTCGCCACCATACATGAATAGCTGTGCTGGTAGTCCATCAGCGCCTGCGGCTTTTTTGTTTCTTAGCCGCGTTATCCCTACCCGAACTTCGTCGAGGTCGGGTGACGGGATGCTAATGGTGTCATCAGCGATTTGGGGTTCTGGGTCTTCATCTTCTCCAGCACCGCTTTTGCGGTTCCTCCACAATTTCATTGCACAAGAATTTGCCCCGGTCTTAAAACCTTTCTTAAGTCGCTGCATCTTCTGATAAGATATTCGGGCGATTTTCTTGTCAGGTAGCATCCCATTCCAATACCTCTATCTTCTTTTTTCGAATCCCGGTAGCGCTAACAAATAGCCCGCATTGCTCCCATCGTAGCGTGGCACTGTGGGCTGCGTTTTTTATATTGTTCTTTCAGGAATCCAAGAACTTCCTGAGTGGCGATACATAGAGAACGCGAAATGTGCTCGCATTTGTCGCGAATTCTGGTTTGCTGAGAAGTTCTCTTAGTGAGCAGGTGTTAAAGTCGGGTTGTGAAGTTTGTAGCTGTATGTTGCGATTGCAGATTTCCGACGTCGAGTTTTCTTTGTGTATATAGACACACGATCTTTGCTGCACAGAGGCGTATGCGCATCTTGGCTATGATAATATTCGATCCTCGGAGTGTACGTACGTCTGCCTTCCGCAACGTGATCGATTTGGTGGTGCGTTTTCCAATCTGGAGACAGCCACGTGGTTTGTGCTGAAACCTGGTGCTGCAAACTACCACGTTTTGAGCCCCGGCAAAGTCAATCAGTCTCAATCCGCTAGCGAAGACTTCGTCGTGGAAACTGAATTTTCGGACAGTGTGGGCTCTTAATCCGAAAACGTTGGAGTGAACCCGCCAGGTTCGCTTCCTCCCTTTAGCTCACTCCCAAAGGGATATTCGAAAGCTACCCAGAGGAGACTTGGGTGAAATCAACCAAAAGTCGTGAGCTGCTTGTACCGCCTGCAGAAGAATCGTTCTGGCCACTCCCAGGTGAATGTCAATCAGAGACTTTCCACACTTGCGTGGACCTCTACACATGGTAAAATCCTTCAGGTTTGTATGTTATATGATAGAGTCTGTTTACGACGGCAGCGTAAATATTTTTCTAACCGCCCTAATACACGTTGATTTTTTTTTTAATTATTCCGTTTTACCTTTTTTCCAATCAAATTGCGGTTGACGGCAACCGAACATTTTTTACTAACTTTACTTAGTCTCAGGATCTCTGAAGCGGCACACGTCGACTGCCACTTCACACCACAAGGTAAAGCCATCATTATAATTAATTATAACTCCATAAATCATTTTATATATTTGCTATACATATATAAATTTGATTAAAATTCAACTTGACTTAACCAAAACGAAACTTTTTTCTATTATTAATTTATATTTAAAAATTCCAATTATGCGTCTGGACTGCCCTCTTGGGAGACACGACACACAATTGTACAGAGTCAGTGAGTGTTAAATAAAACATACAAAGTAACAATTATTTTTATAATGAAAACAGAAGACAAACTCAAAACAAATAATACATTTCCGCGAAAAGGACAGACATTCGCTATTGCTTTTTAGAATTTTAGCAATATATACACTCTTAAGTTTTGCCGTGCCTTTATTTAACTTGTATATACTGCAAAATAAAATAAATATCGAAAATCATATAGTTCAGCACTGGACTGACTCGATCTTGCTTTTGATTTTTTCAATTTGCAATACAAATACTTATGTACAAATGTGGAACATCTGGGAAGAAAATGTTTGCTTTCTTTATTATTGCATTCGCCCAGGCCACTAAGTTTTTGATATTGAGTGCTCTTAACTTCAAAACAAACTTGAGAGTAAAGAGAGCAACGCGTTCTCATTTGTATATTTGTTTGGTTTTTGCTAGGTGTGCATGTATTAGCAGCGAAGATTCTTTCTTTACCCAAGCTTTGTGCTGCGCATCACATACGGTATTAGCAGAAAAGTAGGAGTTGCAAAGCACAACTATGAAAATAAAAAAATGACGCTCGCACTGGCTTTGATTGCATTTTTTTAAACAACGAAAGAAACGCTCTCATTTTTGTGTTTGCTTCTTTATGTGTACTTTGTGCTCGGTGCACATGCGAGTTAATGAAGTCCTTTTGACTTCGACCGAATAGTTAAAGTTGGGGGCCAGTCAACTTGGCTCTAAACGACTAACTGTTCTAAAACTAACTCTTCTTATAAGTAAGCTAAAGCTATGCCTAGCCTGCGCTAACTTATCGCTACCTTGCCCTTTGCCGTTAAGGTTATGCATCCCGGCTCCGACGCTGCACCTGTATGCAACCGGATGCGCGTGCAGTGAGCCAGACGTAAAGTCAGCACTTTCGGCAGGAGAGTTGACTGCCAGGTGAGTTAACTTACATCAGCAGCTGAAACACACATAGGATTGTGAAAGGCAAAAATATCCTTTTCTTAGAGACTTGGCAGCTTTTTTTTTGGTTAGGACACGGAGGTAATGAAAAACTATTTCTATACAAAATTCATTGAATATTTCCTTAACCGTTTCAGCAACCAACCGCAATCGGCAATTATTAGGGGGTTGTTTTTAGATAAAACAAAATTAAAAAACAAAATTGAAAATTAATTGAAAGTTATAATTTTTGGTGAAATTATTTAATAAGACGATCTGCTACGTGGTGCCCTATAAGGACGCTGGTTAATACCATGGCCACATTAAGGTAGTCACCTATGAAGACCCGAAATCGGTGACGCTGTATAAGGCCGCCGTTGTAAAGATAGGCCATGTTTACCCTGGGGCTAAGCTAGGGGTGGGGGACTAGGAGGACATTCCAGAAAGACCCCGGGCGAGGGCATCGGTTCCGGTGACACCCGGCCCTCCCGACTAGCGATTTGAGGTCCGTCCGGGTCGAGGATGCAGAAGGCCCTTCAAGCTAAAGCAGATTTAAAATCTTTATTTTACCTAATTACAGTGATGGCGACGTGGATCCTTGTGGATCTAGAGGGTATGTCCACTGTGCTGGCATCGGTATATATGCCGTACGAGGCCGAGCTCCCTCCTCACTCTATGGTGCGGAACTTGGTGTCCAAGTACGAGAGCGGAAATATTCTAGTTGGCAGCGATGCGAATGCTCACCACGTTCAGTGGGCGAGCACGGACATAAATAATCAAGCCGAGTTACTTTTAAACTTCCTTCTAACAACTAACCTACTTATATGCAACAAAAGTGTGGATCCCACCTTCATTACTAGTAACCGTAAAGAAGTATTAGAACAAAAAAAAATATCACCAAAAATGAACGGTAATTTCAAGCCATAATAATATTTGCAATTTTCTAAGCAACAGTTAGAAAGCTAAGTAACTGCATACCGCGAATTTTTCTAGAAGTTCAAATAAGAATTGTATGTAAGATTTTTTCCGCCCTTTAAACAAATTTTTACACTTGGTTCGTCAGAAAAAAGTATCACCAAAAATTAACAGTAATTTCAAGCCACTTTATGTTGTGTTAGCCAATTTGACTTGATTGAGAGTTGGCGGACTCTAGATTAAAGTTCCTTATCTGGCCAGCCCAAAAGTGCGTAAAAACCTAAAAAGCACGGATTAGAGCTCTTATAAAAGGTTATTTGGGGATAAGCTAGCCAGCTAGCAAGCTTTCAATGAAACCTATTTTATCGGAGATCTAGAGAGCATGATCAACGTTTTTACGCTGACCTGCTTCAAATGCCCTAAGAGCTATCCAAAGCTTTAAAACATACACATCTGCAGGACCGGATGGGAATGTGTTGAAAGTTGAAAGTGTTTGCAAAATCAACTATTTTCGGGGCCTGTTTCCAGCTACCTCATATACCGTTGGAATGGAGAAATGCCACTGCTGTTTTTATTCCTAAAGCCGGAATGGCCTCACACACTAATCCAAAGGACCTTAGGCCTATCATTCTATCTTCCTTTGTTCTTAAGACAATTGAAGGGATTGTTAGTAGGTTCCTCTCTGATACCATCGATAGTCAACTACTGTCTGATGACAAACGTGGCTATCGCAAAGGGAAGTCTCTCAGCTACTCTGCTACAGAGTGGTAAGGGCTAAGCTGTGTGCGACCGAACTGTCGAGGCCCGCGTCGAGGGGACGCCCCAAGGAGGTGTCCTGTCCCCTCTTCTGTGGAACCTAACAGCAAATTCGCTCATGCGGGACATGGATTGGGGAGGAGCTAAAGTTGTCGGATACGCTGATGACGTCACGATCGCGCTAAGAGGGAAGTTTCCGCAAACACTGTGCGAGCTGATGCAACGAACGCTTCGGTAGGTATCCAAGTGGTCCACCCGCTACCAGCTTTGGGGTCAGCTCAAATAAGGTGGAACTTGTACTCTTCATAAGAAGGTATAAAATGCCTTCGGTAACTTCACCGGAACTAAACGGCACCCAGTTAAGTCTTTCTACAAGTGCCAAATTGTTAAACGTTATTTTAGATAAGAACTTGAAGTGGCAAGAGATAATTGTTCAACCTTATGAAAAGGATTCCGTAGCCCTCTATACCTGTACCGAGAATGCCTACTAGGGAAGAGTGGAACCAAGGGTTTAAAACTCCAGCTGATAGTATCGTCATCTATACAGATGGCTCGAAAGTCGACAGTAAGGTGGGAGGAGGCGTCTTCTCGCGAAACCCTCCCCTGAATATCTCCTGAGGTAAATTGATAAACGTAAGTGGCCAACTATATTATATTGAAGTTTGTTGCTGATGATATGAACAATACTGTATATGTATAACTTTATATAAAGGGGAAAAAGTTAAGTGTGTGTCAGTTTTATTTTAACTTACAATATGTCAAATTAAATATTGAAATACTAGCAAGACAATGTTCGCATTTTCTAAGAAACGCCAAACTTCAGTTTATTATATTTACACAGATTTTTTATTATTTACTATGATAAAAGAAGACAATTTTTCATTGTTTATTTCGAAGAACTCCTAGGTACACAACATTTTTAATTTTGTCAGTTAATGGCAGTAATATGGTTTCACTTTTCTCATTTTCAATTCTTGACGTACGAACATGTGTAAAACATTCTGAACCCAAATCAATGCCAACATATGTAAACACTTGGCCTTGGTATTTGTTTATTGTAATTCCGAATGACAACTTCGGAAGACGTTTGCATTGAAATGGTAAGACGGTTGAAATCATAGGCTGCTGAATGTACGTGAAGTTGACGAAACAATGTTGGAAACAATGATTGCGAAAAACACACAAATTTGCCGATTTTTTGTCGCTAAGTAGATGTGTTTCGTTAACTTCAAATGAAGATACAGAAAAATGAGAGTAATAATAACGCCAGAATAAAAATATTGGTGACATATTTAGTTTAACTTGATATGGCTCAGTGGCAACCACAAATTGTTGAAATTTTGATGAGGAAAACGTTGATGTTAAAAAAAAAGTTGTAAACAAATAGAAATCGTCTAGCCCTGTGTTTGCTTCGGCTTGAGAGTAGTTTAATTTGTGGTCGTTTTGGTAGGTGAGTTACTGATTTCATTCGTGGCCGTGTCGTGAAAGAAAATGGTGTCGCAAAAAAGGGCACGATTCGAGTCAGCCACAAAAAATGGGCGGGTAGCCATTAACCTATGTGTTTTAGGCGATTCGCTGTCCCCTATTGGCCCGTCTAACTGATACGTGGGCCGTGTAATGCCCGATACTTGGGAAATCGCTGGAACGTGTTCTATATGGAATTCCAAAGTGGATTTTCCCGTTTTTGAAAACACAAAATACATTGGAAGACTCTTGTAACTCAAGTCCTTTGTGGCATCAACGGCAATGACAATAACGTCTCCTGAAAAAGTAATAATTCCAAATTACATTAGATAATGTGTTCCAATATTTTCTACATTCTAGCGACGCCTATTAATATGACGAATATCTTTTTTTTTCGTTCGTTCGCAGCTTGTACTAGTACGACAATCAACGTCATTTATAACAACATGGTTCATGATGACTTGGTCCAAAGGTTTTTCAGTTCTTTTACAGTAATGAGAATTGAGGATAATGACGGGATACTTGGACTAATGTTGTCTTCTGGAGGGTATTTTGTCCAAAATTTTAGCAAAATTTCCACTCTGCGCTGGGAAGTTTTTGCACTCTTTGGCTTTTCCATGATCGGTCACGCTTGCCAACAATACCTGAAAACTGCTGTTGAATGCACAAGTATTAGTGACCGAAACCTGAGCTTTTCTAATTTAAGTTTTTCAAAATCGGTAAAATTCTGCATTTTCTGGAGTTGTCAAGATCGGCGAACTCCGGATTTCTTGACAGGTGCAAGGAGTCTTTCGGCTTTTTCTTCGGTTGACCTAAACTTCGCCAGTTTTCGAAGTCATTCAAACTAATTTTGTCTTTTATCGAGAAATCATTCCTTTCTCCGCACTTGCATACGATACACGTATCGGACACTTCCTCGTCGGTATTACAAGAGACACAGATTGGGCGTGATACTTGATTTACACTAAAAGAGGGGTATTTCAGTGGGGTGCGATGAAAGCAAGTATATATATTCGTCGATGCATCCTCTACATCCATCTTAGAAATGTTCTCCTCATCCCAATGACTCTTGTATGGAAGCATCGATCCTCTCCTTAAAGTCAGAATACAGTTGACAAATTTAGCGTTTCATAGTTTTTCTTCTCGTCATTTCTTTGGCCATTTCAGACCTCGAAGTGCACTCTATAACGTGCCTTTATTTTTCTTTGTTGATATTTCTTTCATTCATGCCAATTTTAATGCGGGCCAATTTTCAACGGTTGCAGTTTACGAGACTTTCTACAGCTTCATCCAGTCTCGTTGTATGTGGAATAACTTCTTTCTTGATAGTTTTGAAAGTACAGGAGCGATGCTCTCTGGAACACACCCGAACCAAAATCTGTTTTGCATACTTTCTGAGCTTTACTTTCAATAGATTCAATCCAACTTTTCAAGATGTTATTTTCCTCTTCAAGGGTTTCTTCTTCTACTTTCTGCTTTCAGCTGGCCTTCATGTGCCTGTCCCTCTATAGCGGAGTCAATTACATTTTCAATATCATCTTGTTCCAGGGCGGTGCCTTGAACTAAGCTTTGTATATAGTTGAGTGAGTTCTTCAAAGAAGCTGCCCCGTTTCCTGCAAATTCACTGAAAGAAATAATGAGCAGCGCCTTGGCAATTTCCTTAACTTCATTTTTGCTCTGGCACAGAATCAGATGTTCAATAGCGAACAGGTAAACTTTTTTGACGCTTATCTTTTCACACTTTAAGTATTCAGCCCAGTTGTGGATATAATATGCGACGTCTATTCTGATGTACATCCTTGGCACTTTCAGTTTCATACAAGCTTTATCGATTGATTCATGCAGTATGAAACCCCATATGTGCAAATATATCGAATGTGGAATCAATGAATGTTTAACAAAATTAAAGGATTATAAAAGCAAGAAGGAAAATGAAGCAAATTTTTGAGATATGTAGACAGAGAAAATTTGCTGTTTTTATCAGCTCGCTTTTTCACACGGTATACAGTAAATTTTAAATGACCTCCAATAATTTTTTTCTGTTTATATTCCTTTTTTCTTTTCCGTTTCCTTAATTTTGAAATTAAGTTTTGTAGAGAAATTTTTAGTATTTACAACTTCTTTCAGAAATTTTCCATCCGCTGGAATCCATCGCTGATAGTCACCGTGTCTTGGCGCTCGGAGAAGAGCGAAAATACGAAGAACACTCCAATGTCCAAAAATTTTTGTACATGAATGTGAAATGCTTCCGCTCGAGTCGATGCATAGTCGAACATGCTCACGTTTCGCTAGAACATTATGCAAGCAAATTTGGTGAGGAGACCAAAATTGTACCGAGACTGGATCACTTGCAATATTTCTCAGTGTTTTTGCCATATTCTGTTCTTTTGAAGAAAGAAAGATCAATCATTGGGTTCGCGTGACGGACTACCTTTTTGAACGATTGATATCTTACAGTTCGCACAACGTCTGCTGAATACAGATGAGGTAAGTTTGCAATTTTTTTTATCTGTACTACTGCTGTCTTCAACTTCTTCTATATCAATGGGAGGGTTTTTCTGAAGTTTGAGTACTTTTTGGTATATAACTCTATAAGCTCGATTGACTCTTTTTCCATCTTAGAAACGACTTATTTCCGGGTTTCTGCCCTACACTGTCTTTTCCCACACTTCCCCTTTCGCTTAGTGACGGTGCACTCTATTTTCACGATCTCTTCCATTTCAAAACGAGGTGGGATTTGACACTTCAGTAGACTCCCATGCGCTATGACCTGCAATTCCACATACAGATGACGAGCTCTGATTTAAAAATTGTTTCTCACACTCTCAATAACTAAAATTTTCAAATAAAATGTTTAAAATTCATTTCAAAAGTAAATATGTATTATTAAACACGAGTTCAAAGTTTGATACCTGAAAATCCACCAGATTGTTGTCCATATTGATGTGATTGTCGTCGAAATTGAAGTCTGAATTCGTCGAACATATTTTTCGCCATAATTTCCGTCCGCTTTTTTGGATGTAAAATGTCCACCTTGCGGAAACCCGGTTCTCCCTTCTTATCTGTACATTTTCTCGTCCTTTCAATGATCAATTTATGGAATTTCGATTTTGGGAAAGACATCAGAAATGTTTGTTCTGATTATTACTCACATACGAGTAAATTGATTTGTTTTGATTTGGGCGTCAAGCTCCGTACTCATAACCTCTTGAATTGGACCGGCTTCAGACACGATCAAATCATTTTCGCGAACAATTCAGTCGTTGTGTTAAGACACTATATTAATAAGTTTATCTTTGTCTATTAACGGTGGACGTCCACGCGACATTTTCGCAATAACTTTTATAACTCAAGACCAAAAACCAAGTTCGTGCAAAATTGCAATTGGGACGTTTCAAACTAAACATTTGACAAGCATTAATAACTGACAGAGCTCTTTGAAGGATACAACAGTGATGATCACCACTTCGTACGAATCACTTCCTATCTTGGAAAAATCTAATCGCCTGTATTTTATAGTTTGTTTGCGTTACATGCCGTAACATTTGTTCGCCCTCTTTTATTGTAGGTATGTATATATTTACTATACATGAGTTTATCACGCGCTTTTAACCCACCTATAAAGATGCATATATACTTACGTGTATGTATGTACAGTGTCGAACAAATTAATAGGGTTGGGACATTTTGACAAGTTTTGACTATTTTGTTTGTTTAATGTTTATTATTTTTTTATAAAAGTACAGCTCATTATATACTTAAACCCGTATAAATCAACATTTCAAATTCTGTTGAAAAAAAAGAAAATTCAAAAAAATGTTATAAAATTGTTACTCTTTTTTATTCGAATTTTTATACATTAGCAGTAAGCAGTTTTATAGCTCATTCAATTTTAAAAGAATAGAATGAATGAGTCAATGAGCTATACTTTTATTAAAAAACATGAAACAATTAGAAAAACAGTCAACATTTATATCGCAACCCTATTAATTTGTCCGATACTATATATACATACTAACACGTCTATTCTGCACGTTACCGGAAATTTTGTAACCGGCAAATTTTATTACCGAAAAATGTTACCACTTCTTGTAACCGGCATTCTTGCACATTGGTAACGCTGTCAACAGAGTAAAACTCACCATACGGCGTTAGCTTTGGTGTGGTGTGAATTTGAACACAAATTTTACAAGCGAATCACAATGGAGATGAACAAGTGAGTGATTTACTAAAGTAAATTTAATAAATTTTTATAATATAATTAATTTTTATTTGCAGAAAATACGCAAGGACAACCCAGCAGCAATTACGCTGGTATGTAGCCTTCGTAAAGGACCGTCCGGAGCTGCTCCAAGGCAAGAACACCCCAAAGGCACCGAAATTGCTGAGTAATTTGTGGCAGGAGATTTCTACAAATCTGAACGCAATGGTGGGGCCATCTAGGAGCTGTGACGCTTGGAGAGAGGTAATTAACATTGTATGCATGTTATATGTTTTAATTAAAAATCGTGCTTGAAATAGAGTCTCCGAAACTGGCGCAAACAGCTGAGGGCTCGTGCACGCAAAGCTAAGGCGGAACAAAACACCACGGGTGGTGGAAGGAGTATCGTTCCGGAGCTCACCGACTTTGAGCAGCATGCCCTTGAAGTATTTGGGACGTCCGCTATTGAGGGGCACTCAAATATAGTACTTGGGTTTCCGGTAAGCAAAAATGAAACACGTACATACATTCATGTACGAATATTTATTTTAACATTTTTCTTCATAAAGGCTGAAAACGAGGAAAATAATTCATCGCCAATTTTAGAGGTCGTGCCTGCTGATTGCATAGCATTATCTCCTACGTCGCTGGATGACATTATTGAGTTGTCTGCAGATATAAACCCTTCCCATTTTGAAACAAACATTGAAGCGCCCAGTCCTTCCACTCCTGTGGCTCCCGTATCTCGCTCCCGAAAGAATAATTTTCGCACCGAAATTCTTAAAATGATAGAGAATGATAGAAAGGAGCGTAGGGAGGAGCAGTCGAAACTGGCCGAATCATTGAATAATTTGGGGAAGGGACTTTCTGCTTTGGCTGGTGCGGTTCATGAACTGGTAGAACTGCAGAAGCGCCAGCAAAATTAAACAATGTGTAATTTTTTATATATAATTTTTTATACTCTTATTTTTTTTTTAATGAAATGTGATATTAAACCAAGGAATTTAATGAATTTAAACTAATTTCCTTTCATAAAGGAATTTATCCTAGAATTAAGGTTTTTATATAAAAATTTTTATACTCTTTAAGCTTTTAATATGAAATGTGATATTAAACCAAGGAATTTAATGAATTTAAACAAATTTCCTTTCATAAAGGAATTTATCCTAGAATTAAGGTTTTTATATGTAATTTTTTATACTCTTTAAGCTTTTAAAATTAATTGAAATGTGATATAAACTGCCCTTTTTACCTTAAATAGAACCAATGAATTTAATGAAGTTAAAAAAATTTCCTTTCACTTTTATTGACTCCAGATGAGAAATGGTTATAATCTATAAATGGTTAATTAAATTCCGTCGTACTCTTTCACCCTCGCGGTGAAGTTGGCTGCTGTTTGTGTTCAGAGGATTTATGTCCAGGTCCTCACTTTCCTCTTCTTCCAACTCCACTTCATCATTTGGACATACTTTGACCAACATATTGTGCAAAATGAAGCAACTACTTATTATTACAGTTGCCACTTCAGGGCTGTAATGCAACGTACGGTGCCGTGATAAGCAACGAAAACGTGACTTAACCACCCCAAATCCTCTCTCTACAACATTACGTGCTTTGCAGTGCATTTTATTAAACTTCTCCTCCTGGGGAGACGCTGGCTCGGCCAAGGGGGTAATTAACCATGGCTCCAGGGGATATCCCTGATCTCCAAGGAGCAAACTACCTCTCTGCGTTCTTATAAATGAAAGCACCTTTGAAGTTGTCCAAATGCCAGAGTCATGGCAGGACCCTGGAAAATTGGCATTAATGGCCAGAAACCGCAAATTGTCATCACACACAGCTTCCACATTGATACTGTAGTAACCCTTTCTATTCATGTACAGGCTGCATGGGTTTCTTGGATCATTTTTCGTCGGACAAATAAGCGCCACATGAGTACAGTCAATTGCGCCAATAACTCCTTTCAATCCGAACTTCGTATAAAACCTTGAAAGAAAGCATTGTACCATAATTCAACTACAGAAATATAATTTTGACTTTTGTATAATATACCTAGCTTTTATAGCCAATTGCTCCTCATTTGTTTTTGGAAAGGTCACTTCCGATGACCTAATTTGCACGATCAAGTTGGTTATGTACTTAATTGCTCGGGAAGCAGACGCCTGACTAACTGGAGCGTAAATATTGTTCGCGATACATTTTTGGTACGAACCATGTGCCAAGAAAGTGAGGTAGCAAAAGAATCTTACCACAAAAGGTAGAGAAGTTCTTTGACGATCATTTGATGAAAGTTCTTCTATGAGCATCCTGCATGCTTCTTTCGGCATTCGAAAATGCTGTTTAAAAATTTCGTTTGGTAAACTAAATGGATCGCTGTTGTCCCGAAGACTTTTCAGTTGCTGTCTACGTAGGGATATTTCATCATCCTCCTCATCAATCAGCAGTAACATTACCAAAGAAGTCGCCATTATGTTTTTAATATTGAAAACTCGTATTCCAACCGGTTTAGTAAAAAAATCAACGTTTGATACTTCACTACTCTTTAATTTATTACAAAAATGTAAATAAACGTCAGCTGTTTTCTAGTTGTTACCACCTAGTGCGGTGGTAATAAAATTTTCCGGTAATAAGAACGTGCAGAATACCAAAAGGGTTTAAAAGTTGCCGGAGGTTTTTATTACTGGTAATAAAAATGTTGTTACCAGTGCAGAATAGACCTGTAAAGGGCTGCATGAATGCGCAAAAAGCAAACTTTGAGTCACTGTCAACAATTTTCAACACGCACTCACTCACACTGCTAGAAAAGGAAATCGCATGTTTGGTTTAAAAAAGTACCGAGTCTGTTTAGTGAGAACAACAACGAGTTCGCCCAACTCATAGCACTCTCACAAGCTACGATCCACTCTTGGCAAAATTGGTCCGCCGAAGCAATTCATGGTGTTGGTGTGAGTTAATTCTACACAAGAAGGAGGTTGTGTGAGTAAGCGCTGTTTGTATGAATTAACAACTGTTAACTTAGCATTCGAGTTATTCTTGTTGCACCGCTAGGCAAGACTAAATTTGTATTGGAGGGTTTTGCTTCTATGTAATTCATTTAGTGAATTAATAATTAACAAAATATTATAATAAATAAAAATATTTTAGAACTCAAAATATGTACAGTGGGGAATGCACATCTGGAAAAATTTCATAAAAATAGAAAATGGTTGTTTTTTAAATAACAAAATATATAAATAAAAAATATGTCAGTTTTAGCGTATCAAATTATATATATTTTTTAAATTTTAAAATGTAAAAGTATGTATGTATGTAGGAGTTTATTGTTTTCATAAAAAAATATGTTTAAATATCTATAATATAATTACGCCACACATTTTTCCGTTGTGGTACCATTTACTCTTGAATGCGTGGACCGATTTCTTTGAGATATGTACCATTTGAAAGGTAGGGTTCCGCAGAAGTGCAGAATGTTTTTTTGAATGCCATCGAAGCTCGATGGTTGAGCGAACACTAGTACTTGTAAATACCCTGCTATATAAGGCTTAGCGAAGTTATAATTTTACATTTCTATTGTACACTTGCATATAAACGTGCAGCACGTATTGATTACCGTTCTCTTTTTTCTCTTATTTAATATGCAATGCAACAGATTTATTTCCCAAATATTTTTGAAATGTTAGATAGGGCTTTTCTATTTTAACCAAATTTATATTTTTGACGAAAGAACAACTTATCCGTACTATGAAATGGAAAACCCAATAATGTCCCGAATGGATCTGTTGAATTGAAATTAAAAGCGTAATATACGATCCTCATTTTGTATCTTTGTTTATTTAAAGCTATAAAATAAAATTAGGGCAATTCACTTGTGTAACAAAATAAATGTATGTATGTATATACATAATCCAATTCACTTGGGTAACAAAAAAAGTATACATAATAACATAGTTCAGTTCATTTATTAAAAAATAGAATGTGAAACATTTCAGTCTTCTAGTACTTAAAAATAATTTTTCTATGCATAAAATAGTAAAAAAAAACTTGTATTTAAAAAGGAAGTCCTTCAGTAATTTAGTCTTATTTGGTAAAATATAAGTATCAAATTCGAGTTCAGCGTTTTTCATATGTTTGTGGTTTCTAGTAACTGAGTACTATAAAAATAATTAATCAATTTACATGTTCTTATGTAAAAACATAATTTTTCCTACCGAAACAGGGTTAGACCCAATAACACAGCGTTTTCCAGAAAGCAAATTTTTAGCACTTGAGAATATTCTCTCAGATGAGGCACTACTTGCCGGTGCTGCTAAGATTTTCAAACTTAGTTTAAAAAGTAATGGAAATTTGAGTTTATTTAATTCCCACCACTGTAGAACATCAAAATTGTCATGCATTACCTCGTTGACATTTTCGTATAATAGCAATTCATTTTCAAATCGATCATTATTATTTGTTGGATTTGAAGGTTGAAGAAATCCTGAGAAAAGACGTTCGTTATTATTGGAAAGAGGATTGAGGGAACTACTTTCATTATTGCTTAGATCTTGTTCAATAATAAATGCGTCTAACATGTTTTTGCAATGTAATTTAACACAATTTTTTTCTTCATTTGTGAAGTGTAATAATTTGTTGGTCGGTGGGAACAGAAACAAAGCAATTTTGTGAAACATTTTTAAGTTTTTAAGCACTACATCATTTAATAATGTACTGAGTTTAAGTTTAAACGATTTTATAATTTCTAACTCATCATCAGTATTTGTTTCACAAATTCGTTTTAAAAAGTTAACATGCACAATAACTAAATGTAAAGTTGGGTAACTATCCCCTTCTAATTCTTTTGAAGATTCTTCGAAATTTTTTAAAATGTTTATTATATCTGTTACAATATTTAGGCTGATGTTACTCATTCTGTGGGTCTGTTCTTTTTTCTGCAATATGTTTATTATTTCGATCCAATTTCTTTGCACTGATTGCAGTAAATAATAAATGGAATTCCATCAAGTTACAGAGTAATGTCTGCGACATGACTCTCAACTATCTTCAGGGCCTGTTTCCAACTGAACTATATAGCGTTGTTATGGAGAAATGTTACGGTCGTATTTATTCCCAAAATGGGAAGGCCTCACATACTAATCCAAAGGACCTTAGGCCTATCAGCCTATCCTCCATTGCTCTTAAGACTGTCGAGAGGATTGTTAGAATGTTCCTATCAGATACCATTGATAGTCGTCTAGTGTCTAATGACCAACATGCCTAGCGCAAAGGCAAATCTACTGAGACTGCACTCCATAGCCTGGTCGTCTATATTGAGAAGTCTCTAAGAGTTAACGACTTCTGTCTCGTAGCCTTCCTCGACCTTGGAGCCGCTTTAAACAACGTACTCCAGAGGCTATAATACTGTTAGAGTTCTAGGGTTGGAGAACTCACTGGTGGAGTTTATCGGCCAACTATTCTGCGGTGGAGTAGTAAAAATAAGGTTGGGAGCGAGCGAATTGTCGAGGGGGACGCCCCAGGAGGAGCTAAAGCTGTCGCATACGCTGATGACGTCGCAATCGCGCTAAGGAGGAAACACTGTGTGAGCTGATGTAACGAACGCTCCGGGATGTATCCAAATGGTTCACCTGTTGCGGGCTTAGGGTCAGCTTAAATAAGGTAGAACTCATTCTCTTTACGAGGCGGTAAAAAATGCATTCGGTAACTTCATCGGAACTGAATGGCAGCCGTTTAAGTCTTTCTACAAGTACCAAATTTTTAGGTGTTATTTTAGACAAGAAGCTGAACTGGAAAGAGAATACAGTTCAACGCTATTAAATGGCTTCCGTAGTCCTCTACACCTGTAAGGGAGCCATAGGCAAGAAATGGAGCCCCGAATTTGTCGGTGGATCTTTACATCTATATGGGGTGATCGTATGGTGGCCTGCATTAGAAAAAGAAGTTAACCTCTGGCTAGTTACCAATGTGCAAAGATCTAGTATGATCTGTATAAGTGAGAACCACGCCAAATGAGGCCTTGAACGCTATTTTAGATCTCCTTCCTTTAGATTTGGTTGGACCACAGATGGCAGCGATGACTGCTTTGCGACTAAGAGAGACGTCTCAGTGGCATCCTGAAAGCCAAAGGCATTCTTGTGTTATGAACAAGTTTTGCTCTATTCCGAGTACTACGGATCGGCGTGCTTCGATATCGACTTCTGAAAGTAACTTTATTGCACGAATTCCAAATAGGCAGGAGTGGAAACTTGAGTTTTATACTCCATCTGATAATACGGTAAAAAAAAGGTTTTTTTCTCAAGAAACCCTCTCCTGCAAATTTCCTTTAGGTTACCAGTGGTGCGATTCACTAACTTTAAACGATGCGACAATCGCAATTTTTGACGACAATATTTGTCGTTTGCACTAACGGTTGTGCAATTCACTAACTTATTCTTAACGTGTGAAATTTTGTTGCATTCAAATTAAAGGATTGTCCACATCCCGAAGCAAACTTCGATCCACTTTTCTCCTTCGTCACCTCGTGATAAATCGTATCCAAATATTCAAAGGACATTATTTAATCTTGATTCGGCGCATGCGAAAATCGTTTAAAAATGGATCCTGAATAGCAGCATCGTTAAAATTTCCATTAAGATGAATTTACCATGCGAATATCGTTTAAATAAGTTAGTGAATTGCACTAAAGATCACTGCAGCATTTTCCAGGCTGAGGTCTCAGCTATCATGGAAGCGGTAGAGAAGCTTGGGACCGGAATTCTAGGAAGAGTTATCTTCATTTTAAGTGATAGCTAGGCTGCAATCAAAGCTCTAAGCTCATTCACGTTCAACTCGAACATCGCGCTGGACTGCTGCCGCCTATGAGATGGCCAAGTAGAACAGACTGTTGGCTCCCTGGTCACCGGGACATACTTGGAGGAACTTGCAAGCCAAGGTACGACCAAGCAAATTCTTCTGGATCAAGAACGCTTTGGTATGGAGACAAAATACGACCTGTCGAACTTTAAGGCAGACGTGGCCTAAATGGGACCGGAAACGATCGCGTAGCGTAGGAGGAAAAAAATTTCTAACGTGATCGGGGTTCTAAAAGGGCACTGTCTGATATGAAAACACGCTGAAAGGTTGGACGTACCCTTCCGAAGATGCTACAGGAGCTGCAAGAATGACGAGGAGGAGGAAACGGTCTTGCATTTATTGAGGTTGCAAGCACCAAGGTTGAGATTCATCAGCGGGTGAGGGGTAATTTATTCGGTTGGTATTAAGTTTATTGGGGTAACATAATGGGCTTCCTGTTACTGGCGTAAGTGAGCCACTGCAAGCGGCCGCCACTCCACCCTAATCTAACCTGACTGACAATGGGATTCGGTACATAAAAGAAATTTGACGTTATGGAAATGCTCACCTTAAAAGTATATTCTATTAATTACTTATTTTATAAATTTGTACTACATTATTTGGCAGCCAATTTTCGACAGGAAATCCAGAATAAAGTTGAAAAACATTTTTGCCCAGATCTTATATTTCGTTGTGGCTTGAAAGTAAATCCACCACAAATGTGACAAAAACAGACTGCATTCTATAAGAACAGTTTTAAAATTTATATTGTATATTAGTTTACTCTGCTTTTAGAAAAATGGCATATTGACTTTGTGCAAAAATTACTAAAATATTTGATATAGAATGTAAAAAATTTAAATAGAAATTCTTAAGTAACTACGAAACTTAGCAAGCGCAAATTTACTATCATATTGTGTACCATATACTATATTTTGCAAAAAAAAAAAATCATAACACAAAATCTAAACGTGATGGAAAAAATCGGGAATAGATTTAGAGCATTCAAGTCTTCATATCAATGGTGCAAGTTTTCGAAGGAGGATTTTGTTGCAGTGTAATAGAAAATCAGTAGAAGCTGTTGATAGAACTCTAAAAGATATTCGGAAAAATTAAAAAATTTGGGGTATAACTTTCCATTTTTGTTGGGATTTCCGATAAATGCTACCGGTTACACCGCGGAATACAAGAGCGGATGAGATAAGAGGTAGTAACGGAATCGGGATACTCACAGTCTCCTTGTAAAACGTAGTAATTTACATTTTATAGAATGCTTACATTATAAAGGTTTAAATTTGAAATTTTAATTGTTAGTTAGAATATATTGAATATGTTAAACATTCCAAAGTATCATTCGAGTTTTAAATTAAATCATTTTTCTAATATAAAATGTTCCAGTTAACCAGGTGATATCTTTACAATACATTTTACAAGAAACTGTGAATACTCTTAATATTTTCCAATATAAGTATATTGTTGAAACTTGCAAATGGAGATGAAGAAGGAGGTAAAATTTGTATGCCTGATAATTTGTATCGTATAGGTCATTCATAACGATAACTTATTTCCTACGTTTATGATAATCCAAACCAATCAACATCTCAAGAGCTAGCTATTTTGACACTACTTATACGAAACGGCCAAGTAGCAAGAATTAACTTCGATTTACATATTTAGCCGTATTGAGGGACAAGAAGTTGAATGCATATACAATGTGGCGCAAAAGTAAACTTCCGATGTTTTTTGGCTGTAATCTAAAAAAATATGAAAAACTTTGATTCTTCTTGTGGATTATTTTTATTTGGTCTTTTAATTTTTTTTAAATCAAGTCGAGAATATGATGTCATGTAAATGGCCGCCGCCACAGTTGATTGTCATTTGAGCCCTTTTTATGGCATTTTCCATCACTTTGGCCAAAACTTCCGGCGATAGGTCCTCACATTCTTGACGGATATTCTCTTTAAGAGCTGCAAGAGTCTGAGGCTTGTTGACATAAACCCGCGACTTTAAAAAGCCCCACAAAAAGAAGTCTGGAGCGGTCAAATCAGGCGATCTTGCTGGCCAGTGCAAATCGCCAAAACGGGAGATTAGGCGCCTGGGAAATGCATCCTTCAGCATATCGGTTGTGGCACGTGCAGTGTGTGCCGTTGCACCGTCCTGTTGGAACCACATGTTTTCCAATCTCAATTCATCAAGTTGCGGCAAAAAGAACTCGTTGATCATTGCTCTGTAGCGCTCACCATTCACAGTAACCGTTTGGCCCGCGACGTCTTCGAAGAAAAAAGGTCCGATGACTCCTCCAGCGAAAACAGCACACCATACAGTGACTTTGAGCGGGTGTAATGGCTCTTCGTGGGTTACACGCGGATTTTCAGTGCCCCAGAAGCGTAAATTTTGCTTATTTACGTACCCGCTAAGATGGAAATGGGCCTCATCACTCATGATTATTTTTTATGAAAAATCATCTTCCTCTTGGTGGTGATTAAGGATGGCTTGAGCGTAAGTTAGACGCGATTGGCGGTCAGCAGCTAACAGCTGATGCACCGTCTGGACATTGTACGGAAACATCTTTAAATCTTGTACCAAAACTCGCTGTAAAGACCGTCGACTGATACCCATTTGCGTGGCACGTCGTCTGGTCGATGTCGACGGCGCTTCCATGACATCCTCGGCTACAGCAGCAATATTCTCTGCAGAACGGCTACTCCGGGGTCTGCCACGCCTGGCAGCATCTCGTGTTGTGCCAGTCTCTTCGAGGCGAGCGGCTAAACGTCCCAGTGTTTCACCAGTAGGCGTTGGATGGCGTTGATTTCTGCGACGAAATTCACGTTGTGCCAAAGTCACCGACCGATTATTGGTCAAATAAGTAGTCAGCAATATTCTGCGTTCTGGAGCAGTGTAGCGTAACATTGTTTATTAACGTGTATTTCGCATGTGTTTACTACACAAATGTCAAAACAGAATTGACATTAGGGGCCAATCGCAAAATTAATAGCATTTTCTGATAGGAGGATTACTTTTGCGCCACCTTGTATATCAACAGAGTTTTGGAACAAGATGACTCTACCAATTGTCCAGTCGAAATTTTTAAAACTCCTAGCGCACCTGTAGTGCGATTCACTAACTTATTTTAAAGATATTCGATTGGTTAACTCAACTTAACCAAAATTTTAACGACCCTGCTATTCAGCAACCATTCTTTAACGATTTTCGCCTTCGCCGAATCAGCTGTTGATGTTAGCTAGTCGATGACCGAAAACTAAACGACAACAAATTTGATGTTGTTAACTCAATCGAGAAAAGTGAAATTAGTGATTTCAACTTAAATAAAAGATAAATTTAAAATTCGGTTATTTTGTTTTCTTGTAATTAAAAACGGAACATTAAATATTCTCGTTTGAATATATGGCATATGATTTATCACGAGGTGACGAAGAAGTAAGCGCTCCAACAGTGGATCGGCGTTTACTGCGAGATGTGGGCAATCCCTTTCAACAGAATTTCAGAAGCTGTATCGGTTAGCTCCAAACTTGGCTGAATACCCAATTTCTCAGCTTAACAACCAAACAAGAGGCTCCAGAATAACAGAAAAATCGACTGAGAAACAGGTGGCTCGTGTAATCTTTAACCCTGTAGGCAATTTTAAAGTTTACTTTTACATTGGTAGGTTCTAGTGGCTTTGAGATTCTTCGCAACTGGTACCAATGCTATCAATGACCCGTAGGCGAGCAAAGGGGAATGCCCATGAGCTAGTTATCCGTAAGCCGGCATTCATCGGTTAACGGATGCAATCAATTATTCATTGTTTCACCAGAAAGTGAGGTTTCCTATGACCCAAGTGGAACGCCAATCTGCTAAAGAATTGTTTGCTTCGGCGTCGTCCCCCTTCGTGGGAGGCTCTATTGGAGCCGTCGATTCCACGCATATATCAATTTTACCACCAAGCAATCAAGAGGAGGCTTATGCCAACCACAACATCTACCATTCAATTAATATGCTAATGGTAAAAGCAAACTTTTACAAGGATCCATGTATAAAAACAGAAATATAGTTTACTTTTAATATATGGATAAATGATTATAATTAAAAAAAAAATCAAATATATGTGTGTAAATCCTGGAGCACAACGCGAAGTTTGAAAACGATAACCATGGCATATTTGTAGGTGATTCCGCATATTCCTTGGAGTCGAGTTGATTACTATACTAACAAAACACTCAGAGAAGAGTCCGGTATTCTGCTACAATGGAACAGTGCAATATATATAAATAATTTTAAGTGTTTGTAGTTTGAAACAAACTAATATCTGTTTCACTTTAATGAAATATAATAAAAACGTTCAAATTTATATTTGGCAGCAGGCATTCGTTTGTTTTTTCTCTATTCCTCTTTGTGCTTTTCGCTTATTTTGACATTTAGTTTGACATAGGTGCCACTCTTTATCAACGAAACAGCTGTTAAGTGTCGTTAAGAATAAGTTAGTGAATCGCAAAATCTTTAGTGCAAACGGCAAATATTGCCGTCAAAAATAACAATTGTCGCACCGTTTAAAGTTAGTGAATCGCACTACTGGGTTCCCATCACAATAAATCACTATGAAAACTTATGCCGGTTTTATTATTATTCTTCTGCGAAATTTAATATCAAATTTTGGCGGGTAGTTGCACAGGCGAGCATGTCGAATACCACTTATACTAAACAACTCCATAGCATATGTTATGCTATGCTAACTAACTAATTCTTTTACTGAAATAATGTTTTAGAATGCTGTTTTATGTACATCTAGCTAGGTAACTATCTACATATATACTTATGTATTTGCAACGGAAATGTACCAATTTACCATTTACATAGTTAAAATTATTTTGAAAAATTAAAACGTATCGGCGCACATTGGGGCAAAATGTGTCGATTTTGGAGATTTTCGGTATCAAACGAAAGGTGATAAAACTCTCCATCACTAACTGAACAAATATTTGGCAACAAATTTACAGTTTTCTTCTAATATTCTCTGAAACTTGCAAGTTTATTTCTTTTTGTGTGCGCACAGTGATATACGTGATTTTTTCATTTTTCGAAATTGTTTATTTTTTTTAACTGGGAAAATCTAGAGAAAATTGTAATGGAGCCTTCTTGTTCAGGTAATTTAGTAAATACAAGCTGATTCCATTTGTGTTTTTACGTGCCTCTAAGTATTTAAATTTTTTTTGCGCGAAAGTCTTAAAATGTGGGAATTTAGACCTATAGTTGTGAGTTAAGCGGGGTAAAGCTAATCTTGTTTCATTTCTATAATCTATGGCTATTGTAGTTTCTTTTTGTAAAAAAAAAAAGTTGCGCCAATACTGCGCACTTTCTCAGTATATGCATTTCTTTATGCGAACTGCCTTGGCAAATATACACGAATTTCTCAAGCAGAAGAAGAACAAATACAGCATTTCCAAAAAAAAAAACGGGTTGTTATTATTTTTGTTGTTCAATGGTTTGTTTACACCCTACGTTACGATAAGCGGCAGTTTAAATGCATAAGAACGTTTTCAGGAATAGCCTAAAATTCGCGTTTTACTTACATATGTATAATAATATAAATCATCGCATACATTTTTGAAATAAAATTTTGATTTCTTACATTTTGTAATAATTAATTAATATGGCATAAAGTCCTTATCTAAGGTTTAGGGTATATGTGAAATCATGATAACCGACATTGTTTTTTCCCGCGCAATTTGTATTGTAACTCGTGTTATTATTAATAATATTTGTTATTGTTTATTGTGTTTCTTTTTTAACGTATGCCATGTGCAGTCGAGTGAAATAACAAAAGTGATGTATGTATATTTAAATAACATGGTAAAAGGGATACCGACATTGACTACATTTAAAGAGGTTAAAAATATTATTATCTTCCTTATAAGAACCAATTCTAATGTAATTTGGGTTACTCGTCAAATTCTTTATTACATAATGAAAAACTCTGGCTGTGATGAATTTAATGAAAAATTTGTATTTTTAAAAGAGCAATTGAAAGAGCGTATTGAGCCATCTGATGAATTCATAAAAGAGTTTGATGACAGGATAAAAACCTTTATTAGTCTATTTAAAATTCGTTGGAGCAGAGCCAATAGGCATGAAGAGCGTTTCCTTAGAGTAAACCAAAGTTGGCTGGATTCTTCGATAGGTTTCACCCATTCGCAAGGAATGAAACGTGGCCGCAAAGAACTTTCATTTGAAGAATGCAATGAGAAAACGAAGAAAAAAGTAAATTTTTAAGAGATAGTGAGTCTTTGCCTTTATTAGCTCATGCTGCACAAATGAGCTTTAGAGCTTCAGGGCAAGTGGAAGCGTCAAAGATAGTGAAAGAGGTTGCAAGTTCACCATCGAGAGCGAAAAAATATCATAAGAGTATTGCCAAATCGTCACTACCAAAGCAAATGTCCAAAGAAGACGCTTATTTGTTTTGGTGGAAGCCTCTCGACAACAGTACAATGTTATAAGGCAATCTGCTCCAGATAGGTTTCCTTGTTATTCATATGACCAATCAGCAAAAAAGGATTGTTATCGTATAACTTTAACCCAAAATAACGTGATTGAAGTATTGAGCGATGAGGAAATGACGAATTTCTGCCTGTATACTAAGTGGGGCTTCGATGGAAGCTCTGGACACAGCTCATATAAGCAAGCGTGCCATAATCCAGATGCAAATTATTCATCAATTTTCATCACCTGCATTGTTCCAGTCAGCTTGATTCGTGGAAGCAAAATTATATGGCAAAATCCGCGCCCAGCTTCTACCAGGTTCTGCAGGCCTTTAAAAGTTGAATTTGTAAAAGAGTCCACAGCTGTTTCTAGAACTGAAAACGAAAGAGTTCGTATAGAAATACGAAATCTCGTTAATTCGGTTCTACGTTATGTAAATAAATATTTGGAAGTTAAACACACTTTAATTTTATCTATGGTTGATGGCAAAGTATGCAACGCATTAACAGAAAAAACATCTACACTAAAATGTTCTTTATGTGGAGCTAGCTCGAATGATTTTAATAGAATTGATGGAATGTGGTCTTTCAATACTTCACGGGTGGATTAGGTTCTTTGAATGTCTGCTCCACTTGTCGTACAAATTGTCTATAAAGAGTGGCAAGCTCGAACAGAAAGCGAGAAACTATTAGTTTCGGAAAATAAAGCACGCATTCAAAAAGAGTTTAAAGATAAAATTGGTCTGATTGTTGACCAACCGAAACCAGGCTTTGGGAATTCTAACGATGGCAACACTGCTGGGCGTTTCTTTCAAAATCCCGAGATATCAGCAGCAATTACTTAAATAAATAAATAAATAAATAAATGTTATCCTTGGTATAACATGCCTTCAACACTTCACAAATATTTTATCCATGGACCAGAGATAATATCCCATGCTCTCTTGCCAATCGGACAATTATCAGAAGAAGTTCAGGAAGCTCGAAACAAAGATTTTAAGAGTTTTAGAGAACATTTTTCTCGCAAATGCAGCAGAAGACATATTTAATAGATTTTTAATCAGTTCTGACCCCGTTATATCAACCACAAAAAAATTACCAAAAAAAAAGTGCAGGATTTACCGGAAGAAGCATTAGAGTTGATCGTGATAGAGAGTGGCAATAATAATGAAGTTGATGATGATGATGATGATGAAGGCGAAGATGAAAATGATCATGAATATGATTATAGTGGAGAAGAAACAGTTAATATATTTTAAATAAAATTTGAAGCTTAAATAAATAAAAAATTTAGAAAACCACTGTTCTCCATATTTTTGTTTTTTATGATATAAAAATAAAACAATCAAAAAACTCGAATTGCATTTTTTTTTACTTCTTTATGACTAATTACCTAAAAAACTAACTTTTCCATAGCTAGAAGGCTTGTGGGAATTAATCTCCATTTTGAGCACCATTTACCCCACTGTGCGGCGTATAGGTTTAGCTATCTTCTATTTACCGATATTCTAAAAGTTGTGCCTGTACATTTTAGATTTCTTTAAGAGAATGACCGAAGGTGAAGAGGGCAGCATTTAATAAAGCAACCAAAGAACTGAAGTTTAAACTGGCTGAGTTAAAAGAAGAAGCATTTGGTGAATACCTTAAAAATGCCGATCCAAATAAAGATGACGAGCACAACCTCTGGAAGGCTACCAAATACTTAAAGCGACCCTCCGTAAGACAGGTCCCGGTTAAAGACGTCAACAACTCATGGTGCAGATCAAACGAAAGTAAAGCTCATGCTTTTGGTAACCATCTTAAGGAGACATTTCAGCCACTCAACCTTAGCAGCGACAGCCACCGCTGGAATGTTGAAGCATACCTTGACAGTCCGTGCACAATGGACAAACCGATGCCATTCGTTAAACTCTCTGAGGTTCAAGATGAAATTTCATTGCTTAAAAATTCCAAGTCTCTTGGTCATGACAATATTGATGTATGGACAATCAAAAAACTTCCAAAAAAATGTTTGCTCTCTTAGTATTGATTATTAACAGTAGCTTTAGGCTTGGCCATTTCCCCACCCAGTGGAAATGTGCTGAAATAATAGTTATACCAAAGCCAAACAAGCCTGAAAATGACTTATCATCGTACAGACCAATAAGCCTCCTTACAATTACGGCTTTGCAAATGGAACATCTCAGTGTGTCAGCCGATGTCAGCCTCAACCAAACCATAATTCCTAAATCCAATAGTGCTAAGTACCTCGGGCTGCACCTAGACTAACTTGGCGTCAACACATCAGAGCCAAGAGGATGCAACTCAAAATCAAAACAAGGAAAATGTACTGGTTACTTGGTCCTCAATCTAAACTTAGTCTTACAAATAAAATACTTATTTACAAAACGATCCTGAAACCAGTTTGGTCTTATGGTATTCAAATATGGGGCACAGCAAGTAAGTCCAGCTTGGATGTAATCCAAAGATACCAGCCAAAAACACTCAGACTTATAGCGAATGCCCCGTGGTTGGTAAAGAATACGCATCTGCACAAAGATCTTAAAACACCTATGGTTATGGACGAAATAAAAAGGTACAGCCCAAGGTACATCAACAGATTAAGCTGCCATCCCAACACACACGCTATCAACTTGTTAGATAACAGCGAAGATGTTCGACGACTACAAAGACTACACCCCTTAGACTTGCCGTTTAGATCCTAAGCCATTTAAAAAACTATGTTAGTTTATACATGATGTTTCCATATTGGTCAAGGTTAACATATAAAATACGTGGGAAGATGGACTTGGCAGAGGTTGGCAGAGGATATCCTCAGGGCGTTTGGTAGTATTCCCATTTTAACGGAAATGCAAGACTTCGTTCACATCCAAGCTTACGCGAAAGAAGTATGTGCATTAGCGAGGAAGATCTCTTCAGCCCGGGAGGTATGTGGAAACATACAGAAAACCCTTGATCAGATTAATGTACGGTGCACTACGCAGGGTCCTTCAGTCTTCCGGTGCTAAGGGGCGTAAATATAAGTCTTTCCGAGGAAGTGAAATATCTGGGCGTAACCCTTGATAAAAAAATTACTTGGATAACCCATTTGGAACAAAAGGTAAATCGATCACTGAAAGTTTTTGGATAGTGTCGGAGAACATTTAGTAAGACTTGGGGTCGTATTCGTACCCTACGTCAATTAGCAGATGACACGATAGCGACATTCCCATTGACTGCAACAATACTTCGAAACCAGAACTATGTGGACGACACCCTCTATGGAAGTCATGACATTGACAATGCCGTGAATAACTTGTTCAAGTGATCAAGTCGCTGAAGTCAGCTGGTTTCTTTTTGAAAACAATTTAGCAATATCCCCAAATCCACGGTTTTTGTGATGCCTTGGAAAGAGCTCAGATCAGCGATCTACATTCGTGTACAGGCCAGCAACCAAATAAAGTCCTCTCTCTTGGTTGCAAAAGGCAAAGTTGCACCACTGAAGACGTTAAACTGGATTCGTGAGCAACGTCCGCAACAAATCAAAGGAGTTGGCAAAAATTACGACACTACGACATTTACGCAGTGAAAAAAGCGATTTGCAACATAGCCCATTAACAAAAAAAAAGTCCTCTTCTTGTGTAGATAGGATAAAGACGAACTGCTACGGGTTAATGACAGATTTTCACATTCCACCTTGAGCTGCAAAGGAAAACACCCAACAATTCTCCATACAAAATCGAAGTACTGCAAGCTGTATTTGGAGTTTCTCTCGCAGAAACGCTATTAATTCGAAGATTTCACGACGCTGTTGGTGCCAATTTGCGAATTGAGGCAGTCCTCAACTCGAGACCACTGTCCGCACTATCCGGGTAATTTCATTCGAGGTCCACCGATATTGGCCATTCCCGAGCTTAACGCGGCAGATCTCTCTTTCATAAATCGGATAAAGAAAGTCAAATCATTCCGCCTCCAATTCATTCGCCGCTAGAAAGAGGACTACCTTAAAGATTTTCAAACGTGATATAAGTGGAAAGACCCACAACGCGAACCTCAACCTAGTCGTCATTAAAGAAGGTTCTCACCCACTCACTCACAGTGGCAAGTGGTACGAATCGAAAACGCAACGGGCCTTATAATCACGTACGTATAGTGGAGGTCCGCACTCAAAATGGGATTATTACGCGCCAACTCGTTAAGCTGTGATTTATTTTAATGAAACATTCTTCGCCCAATGCACATTAAAAATAAAATTATATACGTTCTCCGTGTATATTAAGGAATTAAACGTACCATTTTTAAATACTATACCCAAATAAATACCGTTTCTCTGCTTGTTCTCTTACACTCAGATCGATACTCATCATAGCAACGCGGAAGGTATACCAATTAGCCACAACAGCAGAGATAGACAATTGTCTACAATGTCGCTACCGATCGCGACCTTGGTAACACTATCCACGTCCTGCAAAAACTGCAAGATGTGCTCAAGGCCGGATTTACACAAGTATTTATGTACATATGAAAATCGGTTTAACATATATATTGTGAAACTATATTTAACGTCAAAAACTGAATTAAATAACATTGTCTGAATTTTACCGAGAACGTAAAGTGGTCAAACCAAAGTGAAATAGGAGTGCGAAGAGACCCGTGGAAATATTCACATTTAATAAAAACACTGCTAATTCGCTAAGGGCCAGTTTTTCAGAGCGAGTTTAACAGACAAACTAAGTTTAAACGTCGAACGTTGGAAGGTAAACTCCGCCATTATTAAACTCACACTGAAAAACTGTCCCTAGGTTTATTCGTGTTGTATTCTGAGAAACTTTTGTATTTGTAAAAAGTCAGGACTCTACCGATCGAAGCCTAGTTACAAACGGAGAAGAGTTATTACTTGAAGAATGTTTGCAGTTCTCGGGAACTTAAAGGGTGAGTGTAAAGCTAGTCAACATACTCCGCCCAGTTAGCAGAGTTAAAAAAAAAAACAATTCATTTGTAACGAAAAATGTACTAAGAGGGTTTCCACTATTGCTCAGAGTTTACATTACTGATCAAACAATATTTGAGGAGTGGAAGAGCTCATATTTAATATAATAATAATCATCGAAAAAATATATTTAAGCCTATTTATTATTTTTCCCCCAGTGACACTTCTGTTTTTTTGCAAATGTTAATGTCTAACAATCCTAAAACTCATATTAAATGGAAATCTCATACTAAAAGTTTAAATTAAATATATATGTTTCCAGCCAAATTTTACAGGAGAAAGAAAAAACCGATTTTTAGCACAACTGTTGCACCTTTATTATACTGAACTAAAAAATTATTAGATTTAAAAAAAAAATCGTAAAAGCTGCATAAACAAAGCTTTTTAAAATACGGTACGCGGTATTAACTAACAGCGATATCCATACGAGTAAATTTATTTGCAGAAACTGAAGTGAAGTATGCACTACATTACTTAAATTAAAATAAATTTGTATTAAAAAGTAATTTAATTTAAGTTAAGTTAGTGTAGTGGGGTAAATTACAGGAGCTGTGACAATCAGGTGGTAAAACATTCTTAAACTATTGTAAATATTCAAATTTATTTATTCGAAGCTACTTAAATAAGTAAAAGTTCCTCACTTATGCCGGTATTCAGTAAGCAGTCTCTAGTCACTAATTGAGACTTTTCGAAGATGAGATTGATTTTGAGACTATTCGGTATTCAGTAAGCCGTCTCAAGTCTCTAGTCTCAAAATACAGTCTCTAATTTGTCAGCTGGTCCTGAGCAGGTCACAAAACAAAGAAATTGAGAAAAACATGGAAGAAGAAATTATAAATTTTTATTTAATATTAAAAAAATGTGAAAATGAATCCAGGTTATATATGTTAAATTGAAATATGTACAAATGAACCGCATTTGATATTTTTCCAGACATGCACGTAGGAGAAATCTGGCATGTCTACGAAATAAGGAAGACCCGTTTTCACTGGAGGAAAACACGTTCAGAAGATTCTATAGGTTTCCTAAATCTCTCTGCTGTGACCTAATCAGTGAATTGAAACCGTTTGACAATCGCACGCGTACATCTTCGATTCCGTTCGAGCTTCGAGTAAGTTACTTATATATGTTCATAAAAAAGTGATGCATGCCCCTAAACTTTAATTTCATTTTAGTTCATATCAGTACTTTATTTCCTCGCCAACGGCTGATACCAAAGCTCCGTAGAAAACTCGCATTTATCTGCGATGAGCCAGTCTACCGTGTCGCGCAACATAATATTCATTTGCAAGCTTATTGTCGAGCACAAGAACAGTGAAGTCAGCTTCCCTAATACCACTGAGCAATACAACACTATTAAGAGAGGGTAAGTTCTGTATACTATTTAAAATATCCATACATTTATGAAAAACCACAAACACTTTTGTAGTTTCCATAATAAATTTGGCATAAAGGGAGTGATTGGCGCTATTGACTGCACTCACATTGCCATCCTTTCGCCGATATCGTCGACAGCAGGAGTAATACCTCATGATTACATGAATCGCAAGGGTTACTATAGTATAAATGTTGAAGCCGTAAGTATATACTCGTACTATGCTATAATAATAAGTAATAATTAAACAATTTATCAAATTTTATAGATTTGTGATGATGAGCTCATCTTTCGGCACATAAATGCTCGATTTCCCGGTTCTTGCCACGACTCCGGCATATGGACGACTTCGCCGGCGAGAATAAAGCTCATAAGAGAGCATACTTCCGGGGCCTTCAAATGGCTTTTGGGCGATTCAGGGTATCCGTTGGAGCCATGGCTTCTTACACCCTTAACAAGCACTACATCAGCTAGCGACGAGTTTTACAACAAGCGTCACATAAAGGCCAGAAACACAATTGAGAGGGCTTTTGGAATATTGAAATCGCGTTTTCGTTGCCTATCCAAAGAACGTACTCTGAGGTATACGCATTCCAGTGTTGCGTATTTTGTGTACACCTGCGCAATATTCCACAATATATTGCAAAAACATGGCATTCGCACCGATATCGAAGACATGCTACCGGAAGAATCCTCTCCAGATGATGTAAATGTGAATGCAGCTATAACCCCGACACAGTATTTTTCCGCTGGTAAAGGGCACGCGAAAGTTGTATCAACACACTAACTACATAATCTCAGTAACTTATCCTTCCCGCCTTCAGTCTCCTCTTTACACATATTTAAATCATAGTGTAATGACATAAAGTGTGCTAGGTAGTTGACGTACACACATTTGAAGTTTCCATATTATCATTTTGGTTTTTACTCCATAAAAGGTCTTGGTGCTAACATTTTCTACAATTTGTTTAATATATGAAACCTTAATTATTGTTATGTGGTCTTTTGCAGAAATAACATTTTTTTCTTTTTTATTTATTTATTACTTACTATTTATTTATTTACTATTTACTATTTATTTATTATTGATACACTTTACATCATTACACTATGATTTATATATTCTCATTTCTAATCTCTACAAATTTATTTAACCTCTTTACATACTTACCTACATACAGTGTCGAAAAAATACAATAAACATATACAAAGAAATAGCTTTTTATTTTTTATTTGCTACAGCTTGAGACAGAGCGAGTATTGCGCTAGCCATATTATTTCTGGACTCCGAGAAACCAGCCATGCATCGGAGCGACTCTTCTCTGTATTTGCTTTCGTTGTCGTTTCGCGTCTTTATTGCTTGCAGCATCTCTGCAAACATTTCCTCTAATGTGGACTTTCGGGTCCGTGAAGTTGAGGGAGTGTCATTGCACACGTCTGTCGACACAACGAGAGGGCTGCTGGGGTCGTACGATATTATTATATCGTTCTTAAAGTTTAAAGAAGAGTATTAACATTTTGCAATTATGTATGACAGAAAGCATGATAAAAATATTACCTCGACACCAATGGTTGGCACTTCAGGCACCCCTCAACCACGACGGACCCCAATGTATCCAGAGCTTGGTGGTCCATCTCCGACACCTCAATGCTTGCACTTGGACCTCCGCCTGTCACAAGCCGATCGGCTTTTGCCTTCCTCGACCTCGATCGAACTTGGTTCTTCCAATGTGTCAGACTCTGTATTGAAAATTTAATTCGGCTTTTACTATTCACAAGTTTTTAGAGAAATGTTTAAAACTTACTTCTTTCCATTTAGCAGCAGTACGCCTTGGGCCTTTAAGAGCGTTGAGCTGCTCCGCCAACTCCACCCAAAGCTCCTCAATCCTTCTGGGGCGAGTTGGATCATTTTTATGAAGCCTGAGCTCAGGGTGGCTCCGAATAAAAGCTAGGTAGCACTCGATCTGCTCCTTAGTTGTTCGCAATATTTTGCTTGAATCTGCAATAAATAATCTCTTTTATTTGTAATAAAACAAGCATAATAAGAAAATTTTATTTGTTTACATTTACTTACCTTGTTCTGCCATTTTGATCGAATGTGCATATGGATGAGCAGCTGCACTTATCGATTGTTGATAGTTCTAATTTGTACACATATTTTCAATAGTCGGTTCAGGTAAAATGCAGTAATAAAAATTTTGAACGGTTAATTTCAATGTTAATTTTACGAAAAACATATTGTTTTAGTTTTTAAAGAGCAATAATGCTGTTGACAAAGAATTGAAAAAGTATATTGTGTGATATCGATGAACACATTTTCATTGAGGTTGATTGTGCATCTCTAGCTCAACATACCATCAGCTGATTGTCTCTAGTGCTTTTCACCACAGTCTTTGGTGAAATTTTTTGAGACTGTGGCTTACTGAATACCGAAATCATCTCAAGTCACAAAAAATGTCTCTAATTGAAAGTCTCAAATTTAGTGACTTGAGATGAGACTGAGTTACTGAATACCGGCATTAGTATCTGATACCATAAAAATTGGAAAAAATCAACGTGAAGGAGTATCCGGAAATATATGATGCAGTATAAGATGTTAGTGTTTTAAGAAGGACAATTCAAACCAACAATGTATAATCACTGTGTGTATTTCGGATTGCGTTTGGTAAGTGGTTATTTAAGTATATGTGTAGATATGAAGGTCACTGAGCGTCAAGTGAAACTTACACAATAACAGGCCCGTTTCTATGCATCCGAGTTTCAAAAGAACGCTCCAACTCGGATAAAATTTCTTTTATTTGCAAAAGCAACCCTGTTAGCCTCTTTCATGAAAGTTGTGATTTGTTTAGTACTATTTAGGAACGGAAAATAGTTGTGCCGGCAATTTTTAGGTTTATGTAGTTATATATTTACAAATACTATGCAAATAAAAACGAATTAGGTCTTAGTTCTAAATTTACCACGTATTTTATTAGGACTAATTCACATCATGTTATGGAGGGGTAAAGGGGCTATTTTCAATATTTTTAATAGCTTATATATCAAAAAAATATATATCCGATTTCAAAAATATTGAAATCCTTGGATAGGTAATTAAGAGATGTTTCACCAAATGTGTATATTTCTATATATTATATATATATATTTCGAGAAAATCAAAAAACAAGAAAATAATGCCCATTTTTTCAGAAAAACTATTTCTTTCTTTAAAACATACGTAATTAACTGTATGTAAAAATATATTTGTGAAATAGTCTATAAAAATGACCTTCATTTGATATGCAATTTTATATAGTTATGTTTAAATATTATAAGGTGTTTTGATTTATTTGTGTTGCTTTGAAAGGGAGAATTGGTCATATTGAAGGTTATGATCCTTGAGTTGAGTCAACATCTGTTTGCCTTGTTAAATGTATTAATATGGTTGGATAGGTAATTAAGAGATCTTTGACTTGATGTGCTTGTTTGTATATATATTTTATATACTTTTCGAGAAAATCAAATTTTAAATACGTAATTAACTACTAGGAAAAATATATTTGTTTGAAATAAACGAATAAAATATAATAACAATACAGTTGCTTTATTTCACTTTTTCCAATTGTCCTTCTTTACGCAGTTCACATTATTTTTGCGTGCAACAGCTTTCTGCGTAGGCGGCCTTCGGCCGCGCTTTAAAAAAATAACCCTGGCCGGTCCAACACTGGCTACGCTGACCACAGCCGCTACAACAACAACCACAGTATTTTTGCGTGCAACACCTTTCTGCGCAGGTGGCCTTGGGCCGCGCTTGAAAAAAATAGCCCTGGCTGATTCAACTTAAGGAGCTTTCGGTCGCTTAGGATCATAACCTTCAATATGACCAATTCTCCCTTTCACAGAAACACAAATAAATAAAAACATCTTATAATATTTAAACATAATAATATTAAATTATCAATCAAATTAAAGGTATTTTTATGGACTATTTCACAAATATATTTTTACATATAGCTAATTACGTATTTTTTAAAGAAAAGAATAGTTTTTCTAAAAAAAATGTGCATTATATTTTTGTTTTTTGATTTTCTCGATATATATATATATATAATATATAGAAATATACACGTTAAGTGAAAGATCTCTTAATTACCTATCCAACGATGTCTGTATTTTATGTCTATATATTTTTTGAAATATAAGCTATTAAAAATACCCCCTTTACCCCTCTATAACACACCCTATGCGTTTGCGGAAAAAAAGTTGTACACCATAAGAATCATTAGAAAAAGGCGGACCACGTCCACTTTTTTATTTTTTTCTAGCTCAGTGGACCCCATTCTTTACTTATGCCGTATTATTTTAAGAGCATATAGAACTTACGAAATAATTCTTAAATTTCATCAAAGAGATAAAAATCTAGACATAAGGATTAAATTATAATTTTCCTTGATTTAAAATACTCACACTTATCATAAACTGTTAAGTCTTACTTAATTCTGACATGCTACCAATGCAGCTGGAGCTTCTTGAGTAGGTGGTAAAAGAAGTTTTTGTAATTACAAACCCAATTAGTTTGTCTTGTATAGGAAACAGGATGCGTTTATACTTTTCTAAAACTCAAAATTTTCGCCGCAATGCGTACCATTAGTTTTACGAAGTTTCCAAATATTCGTATTGAAGTTGGAGAACTATTGTTGAAGAGTTGGCTCACTACGTGAACAAAGGTGTAGCGCATTTTTCTAAAATACTTAAATAATTGAAAATTAATTAATTAAAAACTCTTGTCGATTTTACTTTCTGCATAAAGATCGGTTTCTTCCAGGCTAGAAGTGAGATTGAAATGCTTCATCGATTATTTTAGTAATTATAATTAAATAATTATTATTATTTTCTTCTCTAATAAAAAACAAATATCAATTTATTTTTTTGCAGCGAATCATAATCAAAACAAACAATTGTAATAAGATATTAATGAAATTTTAGCACTTTGAACCACGAGAAACTGTACCGACTTAGGATTGAAGCTTTAGCTCTGCACAACGCAGTGAAAATAATACACAGAACCAAAATATTGTCGTTAGAACACCCAAACCATTGTGAATATATACAAGTGAAAAATCTTAGCCATAGACGTCAAAATTAGGCCCAGCTGAGATCACCTGAATTGGAAAGATGTATTTTTTGGGCACTAGGCACCACTTTTACATAGAGTTGTTTTCACACTGTCCAAAAAAATGTGTAGTAGAAACTGTCGGCGAAGTAGCAAATATGAAAAAAAGTTGAGTTGTATTGAAAAAATTGCAATATAAAGGTGCGTGGCATTGAACCTTACTTCATGTGTACATTATAAAGGTTGGGTTAAATTCGAGTTGAATAACATTTTTCATTCATTTTACAAATATTTTCTTAGCTACCACACAATACAACATTGTGTTCACAAATTTTCCCAAAACTACATCAAAATACAACAGTGAAGTTGATGTTTTTTTTATACATATTTCTCTTTCACAATTTCTTTCGTGTAAAAATTTCTGCTGCTCAGTCAAACAAGGTAAGATAAATTTTAATTTTGCTTAAATTTAAACCATAAATTACCATATTTTTCCCCTCCCCACAATAGGGCTACTCAACCTAGGCGACTTTAATGGAATAATTTCCAGGTGTGGCTGTGTCGGCGGCGATGACGGTGGTGGTAGTAATAGTGGTCAGGAGCTTTTCTGCTCCTTGACGAATCAAGGCTTAGTGGAATACACAACAAAGGTAGGTGTAAGCTAAATTATTGTATAAAAATGTATCTAATAAAAATTATTTGCAGCCTCTTGGCTCATAGCGTGCTCATACTTTGGAAAACGTAGCATTGCTTGCTATAGCATGCACAAACTATGCCGTGGCTGAAAACAAATGATGATTTTAACAATTTACGGGTCAGGTAAGCTCTTCACGCCTACTTATATGCCAATATTGGTATTAAATGGATTAAATTTGAGGTTAATTACATTTTTTTTTGCAGTTCTTACAAGAAATCGACTATGGTATTATTCTCAAGAAGCTCACTGAGAAAGGCTCACCGCTGCAATATACTATGTAATTAATTAAACTGTTTTAATAGCTATTAGAATCATAACTTTCTAACAATTTCTTAATTATACGCTTTTTTTAAGTTGTATGAATTTGCGTAGATGTTTATTGCACATACATAAGACATTGTATGAAAATGAAAAATTTTTCCAAAATATGTGAAAATGAATACATACGTACATTTATTAAACAATAAAATTATATATGTATGTACATATATAAAAGTAAATAACATGATATTGCTTGGGAATAGCTGGAAATATATAAAAAATTTAGATATTAAAAAATCCGCTGAGCCGTTTGGTTTGAATTGAAATGGCCTCCTCCATGCAGGGTTGCATTACACTGGTAACTTTGCAGAAACTTTGTTCATGATAGTTTGTACCAATTGGTGCAAATTCTTGGTGGAAAAATGTTTACTTGCAACAAATTGAGAAGTATAGCTAATCCCAACATTTTTAACACAATGAACATATAAAATATTATATCTTGAACTAATTTAATAAGACAAGAGACGGAAAAACGAACTTGAAAAAAAGACGAGTTAAAATACATAAGCAAAAATTGCATATTACTATAAGTTTCTGTCTGATTCTTAACAGCATTACGCATTTTCTGACTGAAATTGGCATATTCGGGTGATAATCTCTTCAAAGCAACAATTTCACGATGAATTATGGTCAGAGATAACTGAATTGACTGACCACATTTGCATTTTCAAGCAATTTCATTTAAATTTAATTTCTTCATAGCTATTTTCCGATATAAATATAACATATGTTGTATATTTCACTACGTATATACTTTTGGAACTATTTTAGCATGTTTTATTTTCCTTCTATGTTGTTAATACAAATAAGTCATATAAATTGTGGATGTCTGCTTCAAATATATGAATGCCTCCCAATAAAATTAAAAGTGGGACAGGAAAGAAACAAGATACAAACAATTTCCAGAAATATTTATCATAAAATTTATCAAACTTTAGCTTTTGTATTTTGAAATCAGAAATAATATGTAATTACAACACGCCAACCCTTTTTGGCCATTTTTGTGCAAACGGGGTTGCCTTTCGGGAAACTGTGATCAAAATCAGTATTCGGCACCCTGGTTTCCCTGCCTTTTTATTACTCGAATTCTTGTATTCACATATTATTTATCGTGCAATTTCTATGTCTGGCAGTTCTTATCAGCCCTTATGTGACATCCCATATCAGCTCTGACCATTCACAATGAGAAGACTTTTCACTTGTATATATTCACAATGACCCAAACGTTATTTTAGATTTTGTACGTGGTATTGCATTTCACTGTCATTTTGGGGTTTTTGGTATAAATGCGATAGTTTTAGCATAAACACATTAAGACCTATGCCCCCTATTCAGAGTTACCCAATCTCAATTTTGGACTTTTTGGTATATACGCGGTATTGCGTTTTGCGTATACGCGGAATTGCACGCCAAACGGCGATAAGTAGATATCCTGTATTCACAACTTTTCTGTTTTTATATGAAGACTAAATTTTAATTTATCATTCAAATAACTTTGAATAACGAATAGATGTTCATTCATCACTAAAATAGTTTTGAATAAAGAATAGATTGTTATTCATCATTATGGCTGAATAAAATCATTTTATAACTTCCCGATAGTACCATCGTACGTTTGACGATTGTTCGTATAAGTATATATTTTAGTTATGTATGATGTTCCAAGCTATTTAGAAAATTTATAAAAAAAATCAGAACATTTAAAAGTAGTCATTAAAATTTTCAACTATTTAATCCGGAGTTTGAATAATATATGGCAAGTTTCAAATGGCTAAGAACTCTTGCTGATTTTGATACCTTTTTTACTGGCAGTATTATTAAAATTAAATAAGGAAAGACAAACTTGTCAATAAATTTTGCTACATGCCTACATGTATGAAGTAGCGGATCCAGGGGTTCTGTTACTGAAAATCTTTCTCTTGAACACTCCAAGCGCCGTCTCACCCGAACCTGACAATATCTCAGCTTCAGCGGGTGTTGATGGTGGTTCCCAGATACAAAAAATGTCCTCCACTTTTTCAAAAGTGTAGTTATCGTCAGTGATGTGGGAGCCAAGACGCGAGTCGCTGACTTTTTATTTCATGACAGGAGGTACTTAGTTTTCTTTCGTACACCTCAAGACCCATAAGTTTCGCTTTTTTTCCAATTTAGAAAATATTGATATCGATATCATCAGCATACGACAGAAGTTGTTCAATTCCGCAGCTCGAATTCTCTTTTCTAACATATACATGGCGCATATTGTAGGATCGGCCATTTTGTGGATTGGGCAGTTCGTCAGTACCAGCGGCCTTTATTTTAGCCGCGCTATTACCGTTCGAGTTTCGTCCAGGTCGGGTAACGGTACTTCGACTTCGTCTTCATTGATTGGAGTTTGAGTTGCAGTGTAAAGCCTTTTGCTACCCGCCGTACCTTCTGATCAAATATCCGGGCATTTCTCCTATCGACTAGCATCTCAAACTCCCACACTCGCGCATCTCGGCCTCTCTCTTCTTTTCTCGGAAGATGCGCATCGCCTCTTTTTTCAACTCCCGCTATCTCTCCCGCACAGATCGCGTTGTTCCCGATTGTAGCGTGGCCCTGTAGGTAGCATCTTTCTTTCCCATGGGGGCGCGGAATTCCTCATCAACTCAAGTGCGAGGAGCGGTAACCAACCTGTGTGGGCCATGGGTCACCGCTGAAAGAGACGATCCCTTCTATGAGTGTCTAGACAGCAACTACGAACGCTACCTCCGTCCCGATATCAAAATAAGGATTGCCTACTTTAATGTCAGGGTGGGTAAGGAACGGATCTTTGGTCACATCTTCTTCTTAATTGGCGCTATAACCGCCAAGGCGATTTTAGCCGATTTCAATATGGCGCACGAATTCTTCTCTGCTTTGCTAAATGGCGCCAGCTTGAGAAACCAAGTGAAGCCAAGTCCTTCTCCACCTTTTCTTGCCATCGTAGAGGAGGCCTCCATCTTCCCCTGCTACCACTAGCGGGTGCCGAGTTGAGCACTTTCAGGGCTGCAGCATTTTCTTTCATAAGTGCAACATGCTCTAGCCAACGTAGCCGCGGAATCATAATTCGCTGTACAGGTCACTGCCATTACAAAGCTCATACAACTCATCGTTGCATCATCTGCGGTATTCGCCGTCACGAAGACGTAAATGTCCTCAAATCTGTCGGAGAGTCTTTCTCTCGAACACCCCAAGGGCCATATCATCTGATGTTGACAGCGTCCATGCTTCTGCGCCATACCATAGCACGGGCATGATGAGGGACTTATAGAGCGTGATTTTCATTCGTCGAGAGGGGGATTTACTGCTCATTTGCCTACTCAGCCCAAAGTAGCACTTGTTGGCAAAAGAGATTCTTCGTTGGGTTTCGAGGTTGACATCGTTGTGTTAATGCTGGTTCCAAGATAAAAAAAATCGTTTACTTTATCAAAATTGTAACTGTCAACAGTGACGCGATTGCGATGACTGTTTAATTGGAGACAGGAGGTACTTCGTTTTGCCGTCGTTCGCCTCCAGACTTATTCGCTTAGATTCTTTATCCAGCTTGGAAAAGGCAGAACTAACGGCGCGGTTGTTGATACCAATTATGTCGATGCCATAGGTATACGCCAGTAATTGCACACACTTTTAAGAATTGGTGCCTGACCGATTTAGTTCTGCAGCTTTAATTACCTTTTCCAGCATCATTTCTGATACTTCACTTGGAATCAAACGGCTCGGAGAGGTTGAATATGTTTTCAAGGAAAACATAAAAAATAAAAAACAAATAAAAAAAAATAATAAACTATCTGTTTATTACGTTTTCGAGAAAAGTCACAATAAAAATAATCTTAAAAGTAACGTAGATTCAAAGAACATATTTGTGATATGTTCAAACAATAAAAAAAAGTTCAAAGAAGCCAAAAGAAAGTAAATTTATTAGTGATTTTTTTAAATTTCTGTACAAGGTCCCTACAGACGTGTGAAAAGACGTTCGCGTACCAAACACCTTTAAACCTCAATAAAACCTAAACCATTAGTCTATTCCCTTCAACTTTCTTTAAACGATTCTCCACAAAATTCTCTTGGAATACCTGGTAATTTGCTCAAATACAAAGATGACAATTTTTCGAGATGCTGGAGCGCTCGGATTTCAGTCGTGGTTTGAGAGTGAAGTGTATAAGTAGCAAAACAAAAAATAGACTATTTTGAAGTAGCCAAGGAAACATCGAAGCTATTTGGAAACTAACGTAGGTAAGGTAAGGTAACGTCAGGACTATTTGGAAGAAGCCAAAACAAATATTAAGTTATATTTTTCATTAGTATACTTATATTGGTCTTAGTTTTTTGTTATTATCATGCCTAGATTAAATAGAAGATGTGCCCTTTTAATTCGTGGGGGAAATAGAAGGCGTATGTAAGTTTATCTAGAAGTTTTTGAAATAAGAAAAATTGAACAGTCCCAAAATACACAAAGTCGTTTAAGACGCCTGTTAGATCCTGAAATTCGATCTTCTGAGCAGCTGAGTTGAGTATTCAACATAGAGTTCGCCACGAAAACTCCAAACTTCACTCTACTGAGCTAAACAGGAATACGACAGAACATAGATGCCGTCGTGAAAACGCTGAAATTTGCTCTGCTGAGCAGAGTATGGATGCTTGCAAACGTAGATTCAGAAATTAGGAATACTCGCCAACGCAGATCTCACCGCGAAAATTCGCACGTTCGCTCTGCTGAGCAAATACTCGCCAACGCAGATCTCGCCGTGAAAATTCATAAGTTGAAAGCATACCAATTTCGTTTTATTTTTCTTTAAATAATAAAAGAAATTTCGTTTTATTTTTCTTTAATAGTCGTTAAAGTTTTCAAAATGAAGATTATTGCATTCACTGGTTTTATCGGTTGCACCCGAACTTAGACTCTTCCTTACTTGTTTCTGTTTCAAGCAATGTACAAGCTTGCAGGTATGGAAACTATACTCCTTTTTGTCTATTATCTTGCTAAAAACGGATGTTTCTGTCAAACTGAAAGCATGATGGTGGCAGTGTTTGACGGGCACTTTCAATGATACGAATGGCCCTGGAATGAAAGAAGTAGAAGAGGAATGGCATGTAAATGAAAGAATTGTAAATAGCAGAATGTCGAAACAAAAGAGGATGCAAAGAATCTGACAATACGAATGACATTAAAATGAGAGAAATGTAAAAAGGCGAAATGTCGAAGAAAAAGAAATAGATGACAGTGTCATATTTAAGAGTTTCGTGCAACGGCATGTGTTGTTGAGTTGCGCAAAACTTAATAACTTTTGTAGATCCTAAATTTACTACAACACATTTGGTTACTATTTGACAAAATTACTTTACCAGGCATTAAGTCAACAGATCTATATATTAAAATGGATATATATATTTACTTATAAATAATTAAATATTTTTTAGTTCTTCTTAACAAAGAATTATCAAGTCATACGCATAAGTTTCTTCTAAAAAAATATAGCATCACGTTGTGAGATTTATTTATGAAAACAGTATATGTATATGTTGTTATTTAGACATAACTTTTCCTGTTACTCAGTTTTTGCCCATCAGTTTTGCTGTTTTACATAATTTCCACATTCTTATTTTATCGTAGTCCGTTGACGTCTATTTATCCATACATTTAACGTTGTGAACTTTTTTAACCATATTCACAAAAAAAATGCTATTGTTGGTTTTTCATATCTACTCATAATTTGAATGCAAACTTATAAAAAAATCACACTCCTAATAAGCACATTGGTCTAGATATCATACTACTATTAGAACCAGTTTTTCATTGCTAGTTTAAGCTCAGGCGCTGCCAAAAAATAAATAAATGAAACAAAGTTTTTACTAAAAATAGCAAAAAAAAGATAGAATAAACTTAAACTAAAAGAAGAAGACGAAATACGAAATACTTTTGAATGCTTTTAATTGGATTTTTTGCTCCCAAAGTCGATGAGACAGCCGAACAGCTGACTAGTTGAACTCAGTTCAGCCCCGTCAGATGGACTAAGTTTAAACAATATTATAAATTGACTGAAAAACTGTATAATGAGTTTAAACTTAGTTTAATGTTAGATGGGAACATACATTAAAATCGTTTAAAATCTCAAAAAAAAGTGTATTACCTACTTCTGGTTTACAAATATTTAGAAATATAAACCAGCTTTTGAAATTCCAAAATAATTAAATAATCTCAAAATCTATTAAAAGTTTTGGTTGAAAAGATACGTTTCGAAGGCATATGAATTAAGAGAAACCTATTTTCAAAAATTGTTTTGATTCAAACAGAGCAACTGCAATCAAATTTCTAACTCTACCGTGAGTTTTTAAATTATTTTAACTTTTGTTTGTTTGCGCAAATAACATTTTTGTTTTCAGATTTCAATATGCCAAATCGGACATGCGTCGCGGGATGCCCTCTGGGAGTACCAATATATCTTTTCCTCTGAAAGGGGAAATGGCCAGGTAGGTGGAAATAAAAAACAGAAGTGGATTTATATTTCTACACCCGAGTTGCACTTGTCCACAGTGTAATAAATGAGGAAATTGTGCTGTGAATTCGTGCATCTCCCGTGCTTAGATTGAGCTGGAACTCCACAGCACGCATAAGTAATAATTTCACTGCCAAATACAATTTCCCTAAACGGTCTTCTCGCTAAAGTCGACTTAAACTATTATTTCATATGACCACAGATATGCAGTGTCGGACAAATTAATAGGGCCGCGACATTTTAACAAATTGTAATTATGATTAAAATGTTTGCAATTTAGATAAAATTTTGCTTAATTTTTCTAATTTTTGAACAGAGTTTGAAATATGGATCTACATATGTATATATTTACAACATACATATACAAGGTGGCGCAAAAGTAATCCTCCTATCAGAAAATGCTATAAATTTTGCGATTGGCCCCTAATATCAGTTCTGTTTTGACATTTGTGTAGTAAACACATGCGAAATACACGTTAATAAACAATGTTACGCTACACTGCTCCATAACGCGGAATATTGCTGACTATTTATTTGACCAATAATCGGTCGGTGACTTTGGCACAACGTGAATTTCGTCGCAGATTTCAACGCCGTCCAACGCCTACTGGTGAAACACTGCGACGTTTAGCCGCTCGCCTCGAAGAGATTGGCACAACACGAGATGCTGCCAGGCGTGGCAGACCCCGGAGTAGCCGTTCTGCAGAGAATATTGCTGCTGTAGCCGAGGATGTCATTGAAGCGCCGTCGACATCGACCAGACGACGTGCCACGCAAATGGGTATCAGTCGACGGTCTTTACAGCGAATTTTGGTACAAGATTTGAAGATGTTTCCGTACAATGTCCAGACGGTGCATCAGCTGTTAGCTGCTGACCGCCAATCGCGTCTAACATACGCTCAAGCCATCCTTAATCACCACCAAGAGGAAGATGATTTTTCATCAAAAATAATCATGAGTGATGAGGCCCATTTCCATCTTAGCGGGTACGTAAATAAGCAAAATTTACGCTTCTGATGCCCTGAAAATCCGCGTGTAACCCACGAAGAGCCATTACACCCGCTCAAAGTCACTGTATGGTGTGCTGTTTTCGCTGGAGGAGTCATCGGACCTTTTTTCTTCGAAGACGTCGCGGGCCAAACGGTTACTGTGAATGGTGAGCGCTACAGAGCAATGATCAACGAGTTCTTTTTGCCGCAACTTGATGAATTGAGATTGGAAAATATGTGGTTCCGACAGAACGGTGCAACGGCACACACTGCACGTGCCACAACCGATATGCTGAAGGATGCATTTCCCGGGCGCCTAATCTCCCGTTTTGGCGATTTGCGCTGGCCAGCAAGATCGCCTGATTTGACCGCTCCAGACTTCTTTTTGTGGGGCTTTTTGAAGTCGCGGGTTTATGTCAACAAGCCTTAGACTCTTGCAGCTCTTAAAGAGAATATCCGTCAAGAATGTGAGGACCTATCGCCGGAAGTTTTGGCCAAAGTGATGGAAAATGCCATAAAAAGGGCTCAAATGACAATCAACTGTGGCGGCGGCCATTTACATGAGATCATATTCTCGACTTGATGTAAAAAAAATTAAAAAACCAAATAAAAATAATCCACAAGAAGAATCAAAGTTTTTCATTTTTTTTTAAATTACAGCCAAAAAAACATCGGAAGTTTACTTTTGCGCCACCTTGTATTTTATTAACATTCACATACACATGTACATATACAAATGTGTAATTTAACGTTTTTGAAAAATATTTTTTGTTTTTAATTTTAATAGGCGGCGTCAGTGGATGGAGCTGCTGGGCATGGCCAACCCAACAGCTGAATATATTTTCGCTTGCCAGAGGCATTTCACCCTAAAAATGAGGATGAAAGGCTACTTTAGAAGTGGGCTACCCCTGACGTTAATATTAAGTTATGCTCGGCCACAGTAACAGAGGGTAGGTTTAAATGACTTTAGGGCGAATTTAGAAAGAAGTAGCGTAAATGTTCGATGTGAAAAAACTGAGTTAGGTGCAGAAGATTTTAATTCGGCACTTTCTTTTAATTCAGCAGTAAATGCCTCTAATTCAAACTGCGTTCAGTTCGAAATTGTGACATCTTTTGAGGATTCCCTTCACCCAACATGGGAGTTCTTCTTCTTCTTTAGATTGGTTAAAATTCTTATTCGGAGACTCCTAGAAAGCGAAAGTACCAAACGGGTTTGGACAGCAAAGAACAGGAATTAGAAGCTCTCGCACCAGTTAGAGGAGGAGGTAGATATTTTGAGAGGTGGTAAAATTTTGTCTATTCCGGAGCAGGACGGAAGTAGACAAATCGAAGAGCTAATCATAAAGTTACCTAAACACATTGGGATATGGAAACTGCCTAAAAACTTCGTCTAGAACTCCAAAAGGTTGAAGGTTTGATAGGGAGTTAAAGGCCTTAGCTCTGGTAGATTTTTGTCGCCCGTTGCTTTTAATTGGCCTTCAAGAAGAACTCTTGAACCATTCGGTCCTTTTTTGAAGTTAATGTAAAAAAAATTGAATACCTTTACGATTCTTTCCATCTTTGGAAAAGTACACGGAGCTGCCTTGAAAGCAAGAAGAATAGAGTCAGTTTTAATGGAAAACCTTGACCTTATTAAACCCAATATTTTTCAGAAAATAAATAATAAATCAGCTGCTCAAGTTCTCAGCAAACGCAATGTTCGCTTTATATAGTTCTGGGCGTTTTAATATTTCTAAGTCTACAACTTATCTTAACACAGCCGAGTTTGTCTCTTTTTCGATAAATTATTCAATACTATCTCATATCTTTTTAGAAAAGCCTGGGGAATGGATTATCTTGACTGTATTGACATAGCAAATTGCCATCAGATAAATGGGAACTACTTTCCAATAGTTTTCTAGAAAGAGCCGACAATTTAGTCAAAGACACTTCTTGGCAAACTTTTCAAGGTTTGCCAAGAGCTGCTGTAAGCACATTCAAATACATTCAACTTGATATAATCGTTGATGTTGACAAAAGTACTTTTCTTCATTAAAATGCATTTGTATACTTGTGCGGCTACCTATATTTTAAATACTAAAAAAATCATAATTGTTTAATGCATTTCCCTACTTTGAAGACGGACTCACTGAATCGGATTTTTTGTTATCCAAGGAGAAGCACTTCAGTAAAAATCACTTAGTTAAACCTCCTACAGAATATATTGAATTTATTTATAAAAGAAAGAGAGTATTTATGCAGAAAATTCCGTTTCTCATAGAATTGGATTTTCGCAAATCCTATTTGAAAAAATGGGCGATACAGAGCCCTATTACACAGATCGACAAAAAAAAATTTTTTTTTGTACATGGGTTTTGCCCTATATATTCGGATTCTATGATTAAGTCTATCTTGGTTTTGTAGAAGTTATAGCGATTTGAAAATTTTGCATTTTTGCACCAGGCTAATGTAGGTCCTTTCGCGCTATTTCGGTCGATAGAGGGCGGCGGGTAGCTACCTGATGCAGCGATGCATCGAAAAAAGATCTACTTAAAGCACAACATACTCATCTTAAAAAAAAAACCAAAAAAATGTGGCTGAGAAACAGTAAAAAGGAGATAAAAGGTCCCAGATGATTTTAGGTAGATTTGGCATGCCAGCTACCTGCCAGCGTTTTTGTAAGTAAAATTTTTTTTAAGAAGCTGTAGTTTCTTGGGTCACTCGTTGTGGGCGACACTATGTTTTTGCATATCACAGACGAATGATGTCTTCGAGAAGTTGTAAACGAGCGGCTAATTCGTTTTGCAATATATGTGGCGAATGTATTAAAAGAAGACAAAAAAAGCTTGACTTAACTAAAAACACAAGGATTTTCGAGACCTACCTAGCCTACTTCGGTCTACCTGTTAAAAACCAGGACAAAAAATGGGCTCCACATGTTTCATGTAACTCTTGCAGAAGAATTCTGGAGCGTAAGTTTATTTTCTCTTTTTTATTGTACTAACTGTTTCATATATATATATACATATATCCATATATAATTGCATAATAACTGAAATTGTTTTGAAATGCTTTACGTTTTATTATAGTTTGGTACCAGGGTGAGAAAAGAGCCATGAAATTCGCAGTGCCGAGGATTTGTAGGGAACCGAGTAATCATGACACCGATTGCTATTTTTGTGTAGTGAAACCACTGAAAGGGAAACGTTTAAGGAAAACAATATATCCGGAACATTCGGAACAAAATCCTGTACCTGATCCACCTGTGTTGGAAAAGCAACTATTCCCTCAAGGCAGGTTTGAAACACCGAGTTCATCTGCATCCGTACATTCCGAATTTGTTCCTCAAATTGAACCAGGAATACTACATCTCATCAACTCTGAAGATCTCAATGACTTAATAAGAGACTTAAATCTATCAAAAGACAAAGCAGAGTTATTAGCAACGCGGCTTAAACAACGAAATTTACTTACTTCTGATGTTCGAATATCTCGGCAAAGAAAGCGTCATGAAGAATTTTCTTGTTTCTACAGTAAGGAATATGGACTCTGTTTTTGCTATGACGTGAAAGGTTTATTTGAAGCAATTGGTATTCCTTGTAACACAAATGAATGGCGCCTCTTTATCGACAGCTCAACAAAAAGTCTAAAAGCAGTTCTACTACACAATGGGAACAAATTTCCATCTATTCCACTGGCCCATTCCATACATCTCAAAGAAATCTTATGACAGCATTAAAATGCCATTAACTGCAATCAAATATACGGAATACAAGTGGGAAGTTATTGGAGACTTCAAGATGGTTTGTTTGTTTTACTGGAATGCAAGGTGGATATACCAAACACTCCTGTTATCTTTGCCTATGGGATAGCAGAAATGATGCCGCCCACTATCGCCAAAAACATTGGCCTGAACGTACTGAGTATGGAGTGGGAAAATTTAATATTAAACATGAAGCAATTGTCGATCCTAAAAACATATTGATGCCGCCATTGCATATTAAATTGGGCCTTATTAAACAATTTGTGTAGGCTCTTAATATTGAGTCTAAAGCTTTCAAATATTTGCAGACTTTTTTTCCAAAGCTGTCAGAGGCGAAAATTAAAGCTGGAGTCTTTGTTGGCCCTCAAATAAAAAAAATTATGAACTGGACCTACTTAGCAATGAGGAGAAACTAGCATGGAACAGTTTTAAGGCAGTAGTTCATGGCTTTCTTGGAAATCATAGGGATGAAAATTATGATGAGCTGATAACTGGCATGATTACGAATTTTTCCGCCATCGGATGTAGAATGTCGCTAAAGATGCACATGTTACATTCACATCTGGATAAATTCAAAGATAATGTGAGAGCTTATTCAGAAGAACACGGGGAGCGATTCCATCAAGATATAATGGAGTTTGAGAAACGCTACCAAGGCCAGTATACGGAAAGCATGATGGGGGACTATATTTGGACGTTAATAAGAGAAAATGTTACCGAATATGGCAGGAAAAGCAGGAAAAAGCATTTTTAAACATTTAAACTGTATTCTAAAACTAAATTTATAAGAATAAATCTTAAATTGATTTTTACTATACTAGAATAAATCAAATCTATGTCAAATTTTGATGAATTTTCATGTTTTTCGTTTTTCTCATTTTTTTCGAACAAAACCAAATCAAAAACTTTTTTATGTTCATATTCTTATTTCTGGGTGCAAAGGCAATAAAAAAAATATACGCACGACCCATGTACAAAAATGTTGTTGACCAGTGTTATTGTTGCGAAAATTGTAACCTCGACGTTCTAAAATGCATATACATCCGAATAAGAACATATTTTTTGCTCAAAAAATTTAATAAAGAAGCGAAACAGCCAAATTTCAAAAATACAAAATTTCTGTGTATTACTCATGAGTAAATTTAAAAATAATATCACGTGGGAAAAATTAGTTTAATGTCTCTAAATGTGCTTATTTATTATATTAGCACCCAAGTTCTATATGACAAAAATCTCTGGATTTACATTCCCAAAAATTTAGTTATTTCGCAAAACCTGGGGATTTTTTTGTTTTCATCAAACATGAACTCCTTTTTGTAGCCCCGACCTTTATATCTTTGTTTTCAATGCAGGTTTTGTACGATCTCCACTTATATTTTCCGCTAATAGAACCCGACACCCTACCACTTCTGTTTGCTATAATCTGTAAAAAGAGTTACTGAGGATGATTTAGTAAATATTTTATATAAGTTTTTAAGCAGTATTTATTTGCATGTAATAGTTTTGCTAGTGAATCCGTTCTTTGGAGTAGATTAGTGTAGTGTAGTGTCCAAGCGGTACTCCAACGCTGCTCTTCTTGCTGGACACCTAATTTTCCAGCCGACGAATGCGAACTTGAAAGAGAAGATAATGGCATTGCGTTCATGCATACATTGTTGCATTTTTGCATAGAAGCGTTAAATTTAACAGAATGCGTAATTATCGCCCTAAACATGTTTATTAATAGTTTTAATTGAAAATGAAGATCGCGCATACATGCTATCTTCATGAGTTTTAAGAATATATTTTTGCAACAATTTGATTGTAATTAGATATGTTCCCAGGGTTTTCTCCAAATTTCGGGTGCAACCCTGCGTGGACAATGAGCAGCAAAGAAATCAGGTGATCTAAACTGCGGCCAAATGTAAACAAAGAAAATGGCGCTTTCCATACTTGTAAACCTGTACAATAGTTTCAAGTGAAATGTAGTACCTTGCAGGCTAGATTTCAATCATTTCTATTCACACATCAATTGAATAATAAAAATAATGTGGCGCTTACACCATAGCTTGATGTTTGACCGAACTTCTACAATATGTGGTGTGCGTCTTGATGTTGCAACACAAATTAAGAGATCTACAGGTTTACGCCAAACACACAAGTTAAGAAGTGAAGACGTGTTTACAAGTGCTCTGAAAAAAAAGTGATAAAAAGCTAGGAAAATAGACCTTTGCAGTGACAAAAAGTGTGAAAGTGCATGTGCAAGCGCAGTTGTCTATCATTAGCTGATTATCTGATCAGCTCAGCCAGCAACCAACCTTTATAACACAAACAACAGCAGGCTTAAAATTATCATAGAGAGCAGAGAACGGAGAAAGAGTAGGTGAATGACAGCCGCTACAATCAACTACTCAGACTAGCTGAGAACATGTCTGATAAATCTCCGAGTAGATGCGCTGAAGCAAAAGATGCACCGAACCCATTTGGTAATAGTGCGAGAACCGCACGTTCACCCGTACGAAATGAAGCGCTCCCACTAGGACAAGAGCGCAGCATAGACAAGCAGCGACACGAGCTTACGACTCCAAGCAGCGAAGAGAGCAGCACGTTACGTGCGAGGGAATGTGAAAATGCACCAGCGGCACTTGATGGGAGAAAAGATAAGAGAGCTTATCAGCATGATGGAGATACAGAGGCACATTAATATGCCTATGAGAGATTTGGTGAGCGCCATAAGCAAGCAGCATCAGAGACCACTGGCTATGCAGAGTATAGCAAAGCCGCATATCGAGTACACAACTAAGTACACGCAAACTGTGCCAGCTAACAGCGATATCAGCAAGCCAAAGAGAGCCCTTGCAGCCCGTGATAATATGCGGGATGCATCCAATTCGCCACAGCAGAAATCAAAGCGCACTCGTTTGGCCTCACCAAAAGGGCCAATAAGTGCGAAAGATAAACAGCAACAACGAGACCACAGCCAATCAAAAGGTGAGACAAAATCAAGCCAACGAAACCAGATGCGCTGGTTCTAAAAAGAGTTGGTGAGCTTTCATATGCGGACCTTTTAAAAAAGATGAAAGCGCAACCCGAGCTAAAGGAACTCAGCGAAAATAAAAAGAGCATTAGAAAAACTGCAAAGGACGAGCTCTTGTTTGAGCTGAAGCAGACGAGTGATCCTGCCACTGAAAAACTCAAGGCAGCTGTAGAAACTGTTCTCGGCGAAAATGCGTCAGTTCGTTCCTTAACTCAAGAAGCTATAATTGAGATAAAAGACATGGACGAGGTTACTACCAGAGAGGAAATCATAGATGCTATACGGATTAGCATTCCCGATTGTAAAGTGTCGCTAGCAGCAATTCGCTCAATACGCGCTGCATATGGAGGCACACAGACCTGTATAATTAGCCTGCCGCCAGCGTCTGCACAAAGGCTGATAAACATGTCCAAAATCCGCATTGGATGGGTTAGCTGCTGGATAAGGGAGAAAATAGCCATAACACGGTGCTACAAATGCCACGATTTCGGCCACCTGGCCAGGAAGTGTCCGACCGAAGAAGATCGCACAGCGCATTGCTTCAGATGCGGCGGGCAAGACCATAAGGTAAAAGGCTGCACAAATGCGCTGAGGTGCGAGGTATGTGCAAAGAATGGCGAGCGCGATCCCAACCATATACCAGGCGGGCGAATGTGTCCAGCATTCCAGAGGGCAAAAGCGAAATACGCGACCAAACCTGGATATCGAAAATGAAGCTACTGTAACTCAACCTCAACCACTGCGAAGCATCACAAAGCCTGCTTAACCAAAGTGTTTACGAGCTGGGTGTAGATGTAGCAATACTAAGTGAGCAGTATAAAAATAGGCCAGAAGCGTCATGGGTAAGCTATGCAACAGGAAAACGCGCCATATGGAGCTGCGGAAGAGCTCCGATCCATTTGGGGAAAGCCGTATCTGCAAATGGCTTCGTGTGTGTTGAAATAAACAGCGTGCACATCTACAGCTGCTATATTCCACCCAGTGCTGACTTGCCTAGGTTTACTGGCATTGTCGACAACCTAATTAGGGATGCTAAACAAAGAGGTGCGGCACTCATAGCGGGCGATTTCAATCCGTGGGCATTAGAGTGGGGATGCAAAAGAACAAACCCCAAGGTAAGGGAACTTCTTAATGCACTCGCAGCGCTGGATCTGGTATTACTAAATAGCGGAAGTCAAAATACCTACAGCAAAAACGGTGCTGGCTCCGTCATTGACCTCTCCTTCATATCCAGGGGACTAAGTAGAGCAACAAGTTGGGACATAAGCGATTGCTATACACATAGCGACCACCGAGCGATAGTTATCAGTATTGACAAAATACGAGGATGCGGCCCAAACTCTACACGACAAAACGGCTGGAATATAAAATCTTTCGACGAGAAACTCTTCGAAGTAGCCTTTTCTTTTCCCTGCGAATCCCGACTTCGTTAGGAGCCTGCCTAATGAAAATCTTTGCAACATACCAACGGCTACAGTGGACGAAGTACTACAAGCCAGCTGTAAGCTATTGCCTCAAAAGGCGCCAGGACCAGACGGCATACCAAATATTGCGCTGAAGAAAGCGGTGTCACAAAACCCGGGTATCTTTGCTAGCGTCTTTAACGTTTACCTGCAGGAGGGTGTCTTCCCAAGAAGCTGCAAGCTACAAAAGTTGGTACTCATACCAAAAACTACAGGTGCTGGTCTTCCCACTGGATATCGACCGCTATGTATGTCGGACTCCACCTAATTGGCCGAAAAGTCCATCAGTGGCAAGCGATGGCTAGGGGGCACTAAAGAGTACTGCCTAATGGTCACGTTAGATGTAAAAAATGCGTTCAACAGTGCCAGCTGGAAGGAAATACTTCACGCTCTCCGCACTCTGCATGTCTCTGGATATCTACAACGCATCATTTCCAGCTATCTGTCAGAAAGGGTATTGCGGTACGATAGCGACTTCGGTGCCAGCGACTATGAAGTCACAGCCGGTGTACCACAAGGATCCGTACTCGGACCACTATTGTGGAACATCATGTACGATGGCATTTTACGGCTTAAAGTACACGAGAAGGCTACCTTCATTGGCTTTGCGGACGACGTTTCAATCGTTGCGACCTCAAAAACGCTCAAGGAGGTGGCAAACATTGCGGAAAAGGCGGTAGCAGCAGCACAAGAATGGCTCAGCGCAAGAAACTTAAGCTTAGCAGCCCATAAGACGGAAGCCGTACTTATCAGCAGTCGCAAGAAAGTAGAAAAGGTGGTGCCTAAAGTTGGCGATATCACCATAGAATCCAAACCGCATGTGAAGTACCTAGGGGTATTGGCGGATCACCGACTTAACTTCCGGGACCACTTGGAGTACGCTAGCAAAAAAGCTGCGATTGCAACGGTTGCCCTGTCCAGAATAATGGCAAACATCGGCGGACCAAGGCAGCAGGCCAGACAACTTCTTGCTGGGGTAGTGAAGTCTATCCTTCTCTACGGCGCGGCAGTCTGGCATGACGCATTTAATTATATCTCATACACACGAAGTGCAAACTCCACATACCGCTTGTGTGCTCTCAGAGTGTGTTCTGCGTTCAGAACGGTATCGGAAGACGTGGCGCTCATCATAGCTGGTTTCTTCCCATTGAACCTGGAAGTCCAGCAGATATGCGAAGCGCGAAACATTACGCGCAACCATCGTAAAGCAATCCCAACTTACAACGAAAAACGCTTGAGCATCGCAGCATAGCCCAGTGGCAGACACGTTGGGACACGACAACAAAAGGACGGTGGACGTACCGGCTTATTCCCAAAGTTGAAATATGGCTCCGGAGAAAGCATGGAGAAGTAGACTTCTACCTGACGCAAATACTTAGTGGACACGGTTGTTTTAAAGCTTATCTACACCGTTTTGGGTATGAGGATTCCCCATATTGTGAGCATTGCGAACCAAAAGTTATCGAAGATGCGGAACATGTGTTTTTCGTATGCCACCGCTTCAGAAACTTAAAGAAGAGAGTGGAAGCAAGACTCAGCTGTGTCATTACGCCAGAAAGCCTAGTGGCACTGATGCTGAAGTGATGCAACAGCTAAGAAATAGCGAACAGGCAAGGCGCAGACTTCAGAGGCAGGCTAGACTTTAAGCATCCTGCTCGGTCAGTAAATAAAGAGGGTGGGCCAGAAAATACCAACAGTGGGTGGTGCCAAGCGGGTGCAGCTTTTGACGAACTGTACCAGGACAGAAACAGACGATAGAGCTTAGTGCTCAAAACCGCCTTCCGACGAAATACCTGACGGTAGTACCGGGGGGATATATATACGGTACAGGACACACAAGGAGCTTTAGTTTGGGTTAAAGTCCTACTCTACGGGGATCAGGCTTTCGATGCGGTCTCCTTGTATACAAAAAAAAAAAAAAAAAAAGAAACAGGTTTACGCCGATACCGAACAGCGGATGATTTTTGTGAAAAGTTTTTTCATTGCAGAAACTCGGAGGATTGCCAATGCGGGGCGGCCGCTATAAGAAACACCTTTTTCTATAATTTTGATGTTACTCACCCCGGCCAGAATGGGAACCCACCGAATGAAGCCCGCACATGCTACACACTTGGTTACAGCGGCCGAATGTATACATTATTAGGGATATATTGCAGAACAATTTTTGAAACACGATCAATTACGGACTTAATTTTCATCCTCCCTACCTAACTTAAGTATGGCGTGCGATATCGTTTTACAAACATCTCCTATTCAGCAGACGGCGGTCAGAAGTCATTGAGAATCAATTTATTCATTGCATGGCCTATTTTGACGCACATATTTTAATATCCCATGTAATTTTTGTGTAGTTTAATTCAGTTTGACTTAATTTAATGAGGTTTGAAGGTGGCAAGCCTTTCCAAAGCATAAAATATACTTTACGGAAAAAATTTCATAAAAATCGATCGAGCCTTTTCAGAGGAGTGCAATAGCAAACACCATGATACGAAATTTTTATATATATTAAAACTTAATTCCTTCGTAGGAATCATGTCGTGCACATGTGTTCTAAGGAGGTATGCTTCCCAGCTTGCTCTTTTGTTGTAAACCTCCGGATTGGATCAGCCCTATCCTCTTCCCTACGTAGTTAGTCTTTTCCATATAATTTTTGTTTTTTCGAAAACTATGAATGCAAAGTATGCTTCCTTGATAAGATCCACATCAAAGCAAAATAATATTCCAAGATTTGACCTCTCTTTATCCTTTGGAGCAATACGTAGACTAATATATAACTTTTTTATTTAGTTTTCAGTTTTAAGTATTTTTATTTTAAAGAATCTATTGGTTGAAGATAAATAGATAAGTTAACAGATTATCCCATTTCAAGGAAAGATTTAATTTATAAAACTTGCATTTAATCAACAGAAGCCTAACGTGCACCACTCATTACGAGGCCTTAACCTAGAACTCCACACCCGTTGTTGTTCTTGTTGTTGTTGTTGTAGCGGCTAGTCACGCCCTTTGAAGAGCAGATTCACCCATGTTCGCTGTCGTCAAACTCATCTAGAGGGAGGCCCAGGAAATGTTGGGTTGGACCAGAGGGCATGTAAATAGGTTATTGGTATCGTGCGGAGAATCTCCACATGCCGGACATGTGTTGGGTATGTCAGGGCCTATTCTGGATAGCCAGGAGTTAAGCATACTAGAGTATCCAGATCTCAATTGGGCCAGAGTGACGCGGGGCTCGCGCGGCAGCAGGGACTCCTCATCTGCTATTGGTGGTGGTTGGGCCTCTATTACGGTATTTGCCTGGGGAGAGCCGATGGTGGTGGTGACTGTATCTCTGTGGATGTTGCTTAGGACCCGCCGGTACGACTCCGGATCCCGCGATTGTGTTATATATAGCTTGATCTCGTCCTTCAGTTCTAGGGGATGCCTTCTGATGGGCCTGGGGTGGGCGCAACTGCAAGCAGATGCCTGTTAGGGTGCCCCGAACGCTGGCACCCAGCAAGGAACTGCTGGCTGAGCATGAGTTTGTTCTCCTTAACGCGGAGCACATTGACCTCTTGATGGAGATCTTCCTCAGGCGACATCACCAGGAATCCCGTCACCGTGCGGAGTGCGGCGTTCTGGCAAGTCTGTGGCTTTATCCACTGTGCCCTAATGGTTCCCGCGACCACACTGGCGCAGCATAGAAATTATCGGCCGGCCAATCTCCTTGTGTGTTGCCAACAACGTTTGTTTGTCTTTGCCTTTACTTGAGGACATTGTTGCGGCTCTGTACTTTTTTGGCGATTGCGGTAGTATACGCGGAAAGGAGAGCAGGCTGTCAAATGTAACCCCAGAATGGGGGTGCCATCGATATGGATGTTGAGATCCAGCCTGACCCTCTTCGTCCAGGTGGTAAAAAGGATCGCCGAGGACTTATCAGGGGAAAACGCCAGGTTTCTGCCTGTGAAGAAATGGGCAAGATCGGAGAGATATCCGTTCACTTTCAAACACAGGTCATCAATTACACTACCGGTGGCCATTATCGAGCAATCATCAGCATATGGGACTATGACGACTCCCTCTGGCGGTTGAGGGAGCTTGGATATGTAGTGGTTAAACAAGAGTGGAGACAGGACGCCGCCCTGCGGTACCCCTTGTTTAATCCTCCTTGGTTTGGATGTTTTATCTCTAAACCATACTGATGATTGACGACCACACTGGTAATTCGCATCTTAGGAAGTCTAAGATGATGGTTGGTGGTAGCGAGCGTACAAGTTCCTGATCGGGGATATATGAGCCCAGATATTTCTTCCGTTTTCTTGAGACGGCTTCACAGTCAAAGAGCAGGTGCATCGGGGTCTCCGGGGCCGAGTCACAGAGGCGGCACGACTCATTCGACCATATTCCGAGCCTGTGCAGATGGCTACGCAGTCTGCAATGACCTGTAAGAAAACCTGTAAGTATCCTCAAGTGGGGTTTTGAGAGGTTAATAAACTGTTTAGATCGTTTACTGTTAGACCCTCCCAATAGACATTTCGCCAGGCTTAACCCTGCCATCTGGAGCCAGTGTCTTTCCTTCAAGGTATTTTCCTCTGCCCTGAGCACATCCCTTATGGTATGTCGACCTACCGGCAGGAAGGGCTCGGGTGTTTTTTCCGCCGCACCTCTAGCCAATCGATCGACCAGGAACCCATAGGAGCTGGATGTGATTGTGGGTTGCTAGAGAGTTGAGTTTTTCTACACACTCAAGCACCAATGAGGATCTAATCTTATACGATGATAGTGCCTTGAGTGCTGCTTGGCTGTCACTTGCAATGACTATCCGCTCATTGCGATAGTTCCTTTTTAAGTTTACCTCTGCACACAGGAGGATGGCGTACACCTCCGCCTAGAAGATGCTTGGCATCTTACCCATTGGCACAGACAGGTGTGTTCTGGGACCGAAGACCCCGGCCCCTACACCTTCCGGAGTCTTTGATCCATCCGTATACCACTGTTGGGTGCTTGCTCGGAGGTGTCCCTCCAGCGAGGGTGTACTCCATGAAGCTTTGTTTCTTAATTTAATTTTGAATCTTTTCTCAAATTTGGTTACTTTGATGATCTCATCCCTTGGAAGCTGAGCAAGAGGAAGCTGGATGCTCAGCTTCTCCATGTTTTTGGATGATATAATCTTACCTTTCCCATGACCTTCCCTAATTATGTTAAGTAGGGTTCTATTGGCTGACTGTTCTATGTTAATGTGCAGTGGTGTCAGGTCCACTATCACTTCCAGCGCCCCCGTTGGACATGAACGCATTGCTCCCGTTATGCATACACATGCCAGCCGTTGGAGCTTGGTAAACGATTTCCTCACTGTTGACAGCGATGCCCTTGAGACCCATGCCACTGCACTATACGTTACTATCGGCCTGACTATCATAGTGTACATCCATCTAAGTATGTTCGGGCTAGACGTCTGCACACCATTACTGCCTTAGTTGCTTTGGATGCTGTTGCATCCACATGTTCTCTCCAGAGCAGCTTAGAGTCCATGGTTAGACCCAGGTATTTCACCTTGCTTACCACACGAAACTTGAGTACCGTCCAATGAGATTGTTCTCATTGCTGGTAGCTTCCTTTTTCTAGAGAAAGGTATAATTTCTGTTTTCAGTGGATTAATATTAAGCCCCACTCCAGCGCACTATGCCTTTGTCAGGCTTAGTGCTCTTTGCACAATATCGCATAATGTGCTTTTTTATAAAACTGCCCCTTGTGGGCAACCTCTACTGGTTTTGAGCTGTATTACCTTGTCCGCTACACTAGTTTCCGCCGTTCTAGTCTTAATCAGAGCTTCTACCCATTGACAGTTGGGCGCTTGTACCTGCCTTCTCCCCAACGCCTTGCATACCCCCGTATGTGAGGCGTTATCGAAGGTGCCTTCTTTGTCCGGAAATGCACATATTACGGTCTCCCCACAGTCAAACGCGCTCTGTATCTCCGTCGTTAGCTGGTACAGGGCAGTTTCAGTGGACCTTCTCGCTCTACACGCGTGCTGACTGGAATGTAGTGGCTTCCGCCGCAGAGTGTTTGACCTGATCTCATTGTCTATGATCTTCTCCATTGTTTTCAGTGTAAAGGGGGTTAGGCTAATTGGTCTGAAGGACTTCGCCAAGGAGTAGTCCCTTTTCCCAACCTTGGGTATAAATATTACCTTGGCTCTCCTCCACACAGTTGGAATGTATGACAATGCAAGGGAGTCCCTCATTATCTTTACCAAGTGTGGGATAATCTGATCGCCGCCCTGTTGCAATAACACTGGCAAGATACCATCCACCCCCGGAGACCTATATTGTTCAAACGAGTTCATGGCCCATCTCACTAAGTGTTGCGTAAATAAGTTTTTAGCTAGTTCCCAATCAGATTGCGATGGTCTCATTTTCCCTATATAGGACTCAGATTCAGGCGCAGATGCATCAGGGAAGTGAGTCGACAACAGAGCCAGTGCTCTTTCCTCTTCACTAGCGGTATACGTACCATTAGTAGCTTGATAGCTAGTCTAGTTTTTACCTTGTCTTTGGCTAGCGCTCTGTGAAGCCTTGCCGCTGCCGGCGTGGAAGTGATGTCTTCACAGAAGCCCCTAAAACTTTCCCTGTTAGCTTTTCTGATTTCCTTACTGTATGCTGTTAAACTAGCTGCATACTCTTACCAGCATTCATTGCGCTTAGCTTTGTTAAAAAGACTTCGCACAGTTTTTCGTAAGGATGAGAGGGGCTGAGACCACCATGTAGTCTTGAACTTCTCCTTCGGTTTGGTTTCAGGGCAGCTACAGTGGAAGGCATCAATGACAACGTCATTGAATCTTCGCACCCTGTTTTCTAATTCTATACAGTCTGTCTTCCTTTGAATGTGCCCTATACTAGGCAAATTTAGGCTTAATGTGTTGCTGAAGTTCTCCCAGTTCGTTCTCCTGGGGTTCCTGTTTGAATTATTGTTCGTTGTCATAGCGCTCAGCTTAAATTGGATTTCATCGTTCATCGTGCAGAATGTTGAATCGTCTACCTGCTGTGCCAAATAATATCCTCTACGATCTGCTGGTAGGCTTGACTGCCAGATATCGTGGTGCGCGTAGAAGTCACCTACTACAAAACAGTTTTCGGAGAAGCGTACCTACGTCAGGGTGATATCTTGCCAGGCAGCAGGTGAGAGGTGGTATAAAAATAATAATTATTTCGAGCTCGACATCGCCTGTCCGGGCAGCTATTTCCTGAAAATCTAGGGTAGGGTCCCTGCGATCAATAACCACCATTGTAGCCGTTACAGCTCAACAAAGTTGAGTTGCTGAACAGTTTCGTTTCCTGGATCGCAACTATCGACAGGATAAGCCGACTCATAAAAACGATTATCTCCTCGATCTTGCCCTGCAGCCCGTTGCGGTTCAGCTGAAGGAATCTCGTTTGCCTCGGGAGAGTCCTTGTAAAGAGAGGTGTAAGAGAAGGGTGATGCTATCCACCTGGTCCTTGCTGCACATGCAGTAGCACATTAGGCTGCCTTGTGGTGTAGGTTGGCAGGGCCACTACCGGCGTGTGCAGCTGCGGAGCTCTACAGCAAGGAGGCAACAACATGGGGCTATATAATTTGTGGACCACACCTTGTGGGTCCTAAGGCCTGCACAGACGGTAAGATCGCTCTATCGTCGCACGAATTACACCTTACCGCATAAAGCTTATAAAGCTCATACAGGTCATCGCTGCATCGCCTGCAGTATTCCCATCGAAAAGACGTAAAAGCTCAAAGGTCTTTCGAAGAAACATTCCAAGGGCCATCTCATCCATGCTTCTGTCCCATCTAATAGCACGGGCATGATGAGAAACTTGTGTGGTTGGTTTGCGTTCATCGAGAGGGGGCTTTACTTCCCATTTGCCTACTCAACCGAAAGTATCACTGGCTGAGAAAGGAGATTCTTCCCTGGATTGCGATGCTAATGTCACGATGCTAGTGTTAATGCTGGTTCCAAGATAAACAGAGTCCTCTACTTTGTCAAAATTGTAACTCTCAACAGTAACTCAGGAGCAACGACGCGAATGCGCAGATGACAGAAGGTACTTCGTTTTGCCCTCGTTCACCTCCAAACTCATTCGCTTCGCTTCTTTATCCAGCTTAGAAAAGGTGAAGGGCGGTTGTTGAAGCCAATGATGTCGATATCATCGGCATACGCCAGTAGTTGCGCACTTTTATAAAAAATGGTCCCTGACCGGTGCAATTCTGCAGCTCGGATTATCTTTTCCAACATAATGTTAAAGAAGTCCGAAGATAGGCAGTCTCACTGCATATGGACAACTTCTTATCGTGCTATCGAAAGCTGATTTCCAGTCGAAAACTAAAGGGGTGTGTTGATCCTCTTCTTACGAGTCTGTTCCAATATTTGCCGTATAGTCAATATCTCGGTTATGGTAGATTTACCAGGTGCAAAACCACACTAATATGGTAGAATCAGTTCGTTTACTTGGCTTCAGTCTTTCGCACATTACGCTCGATAGAACCTTATATGAAATGATAAGCAGGCTGATCCCGCGGTAATACGCATATTGCAGGATCTTCTTGGTGATTGGACACATCACACTTAAATTCCAATCGGCGGGCTTGCATTCCTCAGACTATGTTCTGCAAAAAAGCTGGGGTGTGCACCTTACCATCTCTTCGTCACCACTCTTGAATCCGCACTTCGCCGAGGTCGGGTGATGGCATGTTAATGCCATCATCAGCGTCTTGGGGTTCGGTATCGTCATCTTCTCCCGAGTTAACGACGTTAGTACAAACATACATATGTATGCATATAAATGTATACACTACATACATATATACATAATTATTGTTCACAGACAAAAATGTAGATAAACTACCATATGCCCTTTGGCCTTGTACTCGTATGATAATAATATACACAACATCAAAACAACATAACTTGTCCCAACATGATTACCACGGACTGCAACGGACAAACATTATAACAATAGAAATGTAGTATCACCAAAACAAACAATAATAGCCCAAATCACTACCTACTAGTAAACAGATAACGACCGACGCATCTCAATACTATAAGTAGCACTAAGATTCATGTAAACGAGTTAGTTTAAGAATAGTAATAAAGAGCACGCATTTTGGCACAGCAAAATATTATAATTTTTGAATTCATATCGAGTATCGATATTAACTGGGGGCTCAAGCCGGTCTAACTCTTGACTGCAGCCAAATTCCCTTGAAATACAGGGTAATAAAATAAAAATTCCACAGCTTTGAAGAAAAGCATAAAAACAATCTCTGAAAAAGCGAGATATAACAAATTTAACCAGTCGCGTAAAAGCAAACCTTGAAATAGCAGGCAGCCTAAACCGATCAAAAAAGTGAAAAGTGAAAAACGAAAACTGAAGATTCCTGACTTTAAACAGAATCGCTCACCCTGGACTCACGCACTAAACGCCAACGAAGTTTCAATTATCTGCGCCTAATACCACAGGACGATACAATGGCTCAGGACATCGCAACTCTACGAGCACAGGTAGAACTACTAACTCAAGCTCTACAAAATACACAACTAAAAGTGAATACACTGGAAGCACAACAACCTTCCCAGACAGTCACTACAGCAGACCAACACGTAGAATTTACACCGAACATTACAAATGGAAACCTCATAAATTTAAAAACCTTTGAAGCCATACCATGCTTCAGCGGAGACAAGAACCAGTACAGATCCTGGAGGAAAAGGGCATGGACATTCATGGAAAACATTAAAGAATTTTCCAACCACCCGAACTACTATACAGCGTTTACAATAATACACTCAAAAATTGTTGGGGAGGCAGCAAACATCTTAATCAATCACAACACCAAGCTGAATTTCTATTCAATAATCAACAGACTTGACTATACATACGCTGATCAACGACCGCTGTATGTACTACTCGAAGAAATGAAAAAGATCACACAAGGGAGAAGCACACTATCGGAGTTTCACAGCGAAATCAGCAAAGCACTGAATCTCGCACTCTCAAAGATAGAGATGTCAGGAGAACAAGGACCTGCATCCATGCTAGAATATGCAAATCAAGAAGCAGTCCGTACTTTCATCACAGGACTCAACAGCAGGTATACAAGCGGCACATTATACAGTCATCACCCAAAAGACTTGGAAACCGCATATGCAATCGCAAGCACGATTTACCACGACAGTTCAAACATGCAGTTCGACGCACAAATTACGCCACAAGGATACAACCAAAGACAGAATCCTCCACAACAGAGATATGATGATAGAAGGAGATATAATCCAAATGTGCAAGTACAATATAACCATCAACCACGCCAAGAACCGATGGAAGTGGACGACTCTCGTCAACACGTACGACCAACACAACACAACAATCAACTCCAGCTAAGGAACAACCTTCAGCAACCTCAACGGTACTATAACCCGTTCAGAGAAGACCAACAAGCAGCAAAACGCGGAAGAATTCCTTCTTCACGAAACCTCAACACCAACAAGGTACAAAGAATAAACCAGACGAGAGACGAAGAGCTACAATCACTCGCCGCACATACTGACGACATCTATGAGACAGGAAGTGTTTTTTTAGGAGAATAAACGGATTACCGTGTCTCCAAAGGCGTTGTCAAACGACAGGTACATCCGTTAATATTTTAATTGATACAGGTGCTACAAATAATTATATTAGTTCTAAGTGCAAATTAGGAAAATCTATACCCATAAAACCGGTTAAAGTTAAAACGCTTCATGGATACTCTTTGACCAAAGCTAAGAAAGTTATTACACTACTCAATCATAACTTAGTATTTTTTGAAACCGAAGCTTTAGAGGAGTTTGATATGCTTCTAGGTGAACACGGTCTTAGGGTATTGAAAGCAGAAATTAACATCTTTGAGTATAAACTCTTATACAAATATAAAAAGAAAGTAGTAAGCGAACAAAAAGTTAATTTCACAATTAATAACGACAAGTATAAAACTGAAATTGAAAATATCATGAGAATAAACGACGAAACTAATGAAATCCTTCCGTTTACGACTACAATACAAGCCACAATTAGGACAGAATCAGAAGATCCTATTTGGGTGAAACAGTATCCGTATCCGATAGCAGACAATGAATTCATAAACAAAGAAATAGATAAATTATTAGACAACCAAATTATTCAGCCTAGTAAAAGTCCTTACAATTCTCCAATCTGGACCGTCGCAAAAAAAGGTACCGATAACGAAGGGAAACCTAAAAGACGAATGGTAGTAGATTTTCAGAAGCTTAACGCTCAGACTATCACTGATAGATACCCTATCCCAGACGTTGCAATGACAATTCAAAATTTAGGTAAAGCAAAGGTTTTCACAACGATAGACTTAGAGTCAGGTTTTCATCAGATCTTGATAAAAAAATCAGACAGAGAAAAAACTGCATTCAGTGTGAATGGCGCAAAGTATGAATTCCTTAGGATGCCGTTCGGTTTAAAGAACGCACCTTCCATATTTCAGCGATGCGTAGACGATATCCTACGTCCATATATTGGCAAGTTCGCATATGTTTATATTGACGATGTACTCATATATTCGTCCTCACCCGAGGAACACATGGAACATATTCGTACAATAGTAAATGCCCTCCACAATGCCAATATGAAGATTTCAAACGAGAAATCGCATTTTTTCCAGGATTCAGTTGAATACCTTGGACACATAATAAAATATAATAAAATAACTGTGGATCCAAATAAAATTCAAACTATAAAGAATTATCCAACTCCAAAAAATTTAAAAGAATTACGATCATTTCTTGGCCTAGCGAGTTACTACAGGAAATTTATTCAGAACTTCGCTACAATAACGAAACCCCTGACAACATTTCTACGCGGAGACAATGGTGGTATAAGTAAAAATCAGAGCGCAAAGGTCTCAATTAATCTAGACGAACCAGCACTCGAGGCTTTAACAAAAATAAAAGACGCACTACAAGCACAAGTCGAATTATTCCAACCAGACTTCAACAAACCTTTTGAACTAACGACAGACGCAAGTAACTTTGCAATAGGAGCTGTACTCTCTCAGAACAGGAAACCTATTTCCTTTATATCTAGAACTCTTAGTCAGACTGAACAGAATTACAGCACGAATGAAAAGGAATTACTCGCTATCGTTTGGTCACTTCAAAAATTAAGAAATCACCTATACGGTATAGCAGATCTAACGATTTATACAGACCATCAGTCACTCATCTTTTCAATTTCGGATAAAAATCCAAACACAAAACTAAAACGATGGAAAAATTTCATCGAAGAATACGGCGCAAAACTCGTTTACAAACCCGGACATCAGAACGTTGTCGCTGATGCACTTTCTCGCCAGCAAATAAACAACACGGTAAACTCTGATGACTCCCAACATTCAGCACAAAGCTCCCCAACACAAAAAGTCAAACGAGTAAAGCAACCACTAAACGCATTTAGAAATCAAATTATTGTAAGACAATCAGATCAGAATCCCATCGAAATATCCTCACAAAATATATTTTCTAACAGCCGACATACGATTTTTTTTAACACCAAAACTGAATTGCTAGACAGACTAAAAAATATAATTAGACCTAACGTAACTAATGCCCTGCAAATAGGCGAAGAAATATTATTTTACGTCGAGAATGACCTTATCGACACATTCCCAACCGTATCGATTGTACTAGCGCAGAAATTGGTTGACGACATCACCGAGACCGAACAACAAAAACAAATCATACAAGACACACACAGACGTGCTCACAGAAACTACAAAAATAACGCACAGGAAATTTCGCTCAAATATTACTGGCCGAACATACGTAACGCTTGTAAAAAGGAAGTACAGGACTGCGAAATTTGCCTCACAAACAAATATGAACGCCGACCAAATAAACAACCAATTGGTTCAGCACCAGTACCGAACAAAGTAGGCGAATACATACACTTAGACTTATTTTTTATAAGCAATAATATGTACATTAGTTCAACCGACAAGTACTCAAAATTTTGCTATTTGAGACAAATACCATCAAAGAAAGACACATACAAATACATCGACGAGATACTATCACAAATATACCCTAACGCAAAGTTTGTAATGACTGATAACGAGTCAACATTTACTGGCATATGTGCACAACAAATATACAAGCGACTACAAATAACGCATACCAAAACTCCAGCCTATCATTCAACAACAAACGGTCAAGTTGAACGAACGCATAGCACCATAATTGAACTCGCAAAAGTTTTGGCACACCAACACAGTTCGGCACCCGATGAACAGATATTTGAAGCAGTCCGACAGTACAACAAAACTATCCATTCGGTAACCAACGAGAAACCCGAGGACGTGTTTTTCAATCAAAGGGGGTATCCTGACATCAAAGAGCGTCTTCAACAAAACCAAGAGAGAGTTTTGCGATACCACAACCGCAATCGCAAACAACTGAACTACAAAGAAGGAGACGTAATATATTCAAAGACGCATAGACGGAACAAAAACGTAAAAAAATACGCCAGACATATAGTCAAAAAAGACAACGGCGAAACAGTAACGACAAATAAAAGAGTTATTATCCATAAGGACAATATTAGAGTAAAGGCATGTACGGAATAGTGTTTACCTTACTTTTCTCTATTGCACTTTGTGACAATATAATAGATTTAACTAATAGGAAATATGTCTTAGTGGAAACCGACCCTGTTTACATTTATCAGGATACAGCTTTTCTCTATCACATATCTAACCTTTCAAAAATACTAGCGCCATACGAAAGCATAATGAAATCATTATACAATCTAGAAAACCAACCTGAAACTCAAATTTTAGTGAACAAAATCGAAACTCTGAAAAATCAACTCATTCCCAATATTTATAGACCCAAAAGATCAATCAACCTTCTTGGCTCCGTGTTAAAGTTCATCACTGGTACACCAGACCACGATGACCTAGTAGAAATCAAAACTTCACTTAATATGCTAATAGAAAATAACAACAAGCAAAGGAAAATTAACTCACAGTTCGAAAGAATACTCGAAACCCTTGATCCCAAAACAATAACCGAAAACATTGTTATATCAGAAGTTTACAATGAACTTCAATCAATAACAAACACTATAAATTTTGCGAAAACTAATAATTTTTATTCTGGCACATTAAATTTGAAAGATGTGTACGATTTAATAAAGCACGAAAAACTAGATCTTCCAATAATTAATATATTAGAATATGCCGACATTCATATATGTTACCTACAAGAAGCAATTATAACAATATACAAATATCCTATCCTCGAAACTAAATGTAGCCTATTCAATGTTTATCCTTTAGCACATAAGCATGGTAAAATTAATTTAGACCCTAAGATCGCAAAATGTAACAAATATCAAAGAATATCCAAATGTAGAAAGTATATGAGTAACTTTATATGTAAGTCCGAACCCTCTGACAATTGTACTATAAAAATACTAGAGGACAAATCGGCCCAATGCGAAGCAACCCATGAAAATAATGCTCCACTCCGCATCCTAGAGAATGGATACATTTTCACAGATTACCAGCACACTTGGAACAACATGCATATATCAGGCCCTAAATTAATACACTTTAATGAATCTACAGCCATCGATGGTATCACATACTACAATCATCAACGACAACTCAGAAAAATCATACACAATCAACATAGCGAACAACTTGAAGTACTCCGCATCCTTTCCTCAAACTCAATCTACAAATTCAGCAATATCCAAAAACTCTCAGCATTTTTGATACCTATTGAAGAAAACCCAGTACAATTTACGTTCTTTATCATAATGGGATTCCTTACCTTAGCAGTCATCACTTATGGCATGGTACATCTCTGCCGATGCTATGAAAAAAGAAGAATACTTCAGAGAAAAAGACAAATTGAAGACCTATACGAAATCGAACTGAACCGTCTTCAGCAGCAACTCATAGCAGCACCATAGCGGGGACGCTCCGTTTTAAGAGGGAGGAGAGTTAACGACGTTAGTACAAACATACATATGTATGCATATAAATGTATACACTACATACATATATACATAATTATTGTTCACAGACAAAAATGTAGATAAACTACCATATGCCCTTTGGCCTTGTACTCGTATGATAATAATATACACAACATCAAAACAACATAACTTGTCCCAACATGATTACCACGGACTGCAACGGACAAACATTATAACAATAGAAATGTAGTATCACCAAAACAAACAATAATAGCCCAAATCACTACCTACTAGTAAACAGATAACGACCGACGCATCTCAATACTATAAGTAGCACTAAGATTCATGTAAACGAGTTAGTTTAAGAATAGTAATAAAGAGCACGCATTTTGGCACAGCAAAATATTATAATTTTTGAAT